>CAEFZY010077796.1:0-60022 GCA_903066815.1 Brachyrhaphis roseni
GGGGGAGGGGGGGGGGGGGGGGGGGGGGGGGGGGGGGGGGGGGGGGGGGGGGGGGGGGGGGGGGGGGGGGGGGGGGGCGTTCAGGTCCGCTAGAGAGGAGGAAGAGGAAGACAGGTGTGCACTGCTTTGCTCAACAGATGTTGAAACGTCCTCAGCGTCTGTTGAGGGCAAACGGAAGTTTGCAGACAGGCAAGTAGGCCCCAGCGCTGCATGTGTTCAACTGTCGCTCCACATCGAGCTGACGGCTTTCAGAAGCAAGATAAGGATGCAGCTTGCGTTTTTTTTTCTCAAGCTTTTAGCACAAACAACACATCCAAGCTTATATGACCTACAAGTGAGAATAAATGCTTTTTTTTGTGTATTTTTTCTCAAATGTAAGTGCATTTTTCACAATTTCTAAAACTTTTTACATGTAACCTATGGCAACCATGAGAGACAATTCAATCCAGGCATAGTTTTCACTATGTTTGATGCATGCATCAAGTCCATTTATACAGTTGATTAAATATATTTACACTACAAATAAATTCTGTGAAGGTTTGGTTTTCATTGCTTATTTTAATGGACACACAGGAGGAGAAGTTGGAAAAAGGAATGAATGAAGAGAGGAAACACGTTGGACTGGGCGATCATTTAGATGTGGTATCACGTTCAAGCCCTGGCAGTCACCTCACTGAGCAAACGGTCTCTGTGTTGAGCTGATATGGGCTTTGTGGAGGAAGGCAAGGGAGGATTTTACCGTTCATGTGGTCTGGTCTGCTCCCCCCTTTAAGAGTACGGTAAAAAAAAAACAAACAAAAAAAAAAACTTTACCATACTTTCACTTTTCCTGCCTCCACGTGCTTCAAAGGCCTGGAGTAAAAGTGCAAAACCACTTGTCACGCTAGTCTGCAGCAATTATGAGAAACTATCAGGAAATAAAAAAAGAAAACAAAACAATTCACACACAAAACAAAGCAGGGCAGGGAACGGCGCACCCAGTTCTTCAAAGCAGAGCCACTGCCTCTCAGTGCATCCTTAATACCAGACATTTTATATCAAGCATTTTATTTATTCTTCATAGACTTCCATAATGCTTTCAGTTGATGCGACCACTACCCTGAGAGGAGGCTAGTAAATCTACAACCTCCGGCATCCATTTTCGACACTGGATGCTTATTGAGCTGCTGTTTAGGCCTCATATGTGCATTGGCTCCCATCTCTCAGCTCTATCTTGTGGTTATGATATCATAGGTAGAAAAAACAGAACTAGGACATTCTCTACTAAGTGCACCCTGACACATTAAATATTCATCTGACCACGAAAACTCCCCCCTCTCTGAAATGGGGCTGGTGTGGAGCCCCCCTCTGGCCCTCGGCCCCACAGAGTCTAAGTCAAACGCAGGTGGTCAAACCCGACAAGCTGCGCATGAATACAGAACCATCCAGGCTAAAGGGTGAACGCCTTAACATGATACATGTTGTACATTAAGAGGTTTTACTTTCTTTTGTTTTCTTCGCATCAGAATACAGCATTTTTATTGCATCTCAGTTAACTAGAAAGTCATCAAAAAGGAAATTAAGTTTTTGTATGTTATTTTACAAACAGAAATATTTCAGGTATTTTCTTCTAATAATTTGGATAATTGTCTCAATCACAAAACTCACAAAACGTGTCATTTTTTAAAATTTAAATATAAAAAAATAAATGAAATTGCACTACAGAAATATCTGCTCACTGTAAACTTGGTTGAGGCTCGTTTTTTATTAATTACGGCATTAAGCTTGCAACTGCAGTTTGGCATTACGGCGTTCAGCCTTCGGATCTGCTAAGGTATCAAGGAAGTTGATTTCAGCTGCAGCCTTTGCTCCACAGTTTGCTTCCATTGCTTCAATTGTCCCTGTTGGTTATTGACCTTTTTTGTGACACTTTTGCCTTCCACTAAGCTTACAAATAAAATGCTAAGATACAGCATTCTGAACAGCCAGATTATTTACAAATGACCTTTGGTTGCTTACCATCCTTATGTTGGTTGTGCTTTACGGCCTGCTGGAAAGCTGTTAGTGTTCTCCATGATTGTGTAGATGATAATGTTTCTGCAATGCAGGCTGTAGTTTGTGCATCTTTGGGTCCCATAGTTTTTCCTCCCACTTAACGTTTCCATAATGCATTGAAGAAGCTCTTCATTAAGAACCAGCTTCTTGAATACCAAGTTTCCTATAGTTGGAAGTCATATTAATAAAAAATAGAAGAAACACTCCGTAAGTAATGATTCTATATGGGTTTCACTTTTACAGCTGATAAACAATCAACTTTTAGATGACAGCCTAATTGTTTCAGATGCACTTATAGCAGGTGTGCAAGAGACAAAGAGTTTGCACATTGCTATTTTCTAAGAGCACAGATATACCCTGGACTGGTCACCAGTTGACCAAAGGGCAAAACAGAAGCAACCACATGTACTTGGTTACACCTAAGGGCAAGTTAAAGTGGGTGATTACATACAGTACATGTTTTTGAATGGAGGGAGGAAGAAGAAGTATCTTAATAGCGCCCATACATGGACACATGTAAGACAGAGAAATTCCCCAGCCAAGAGTCCAACACCGGATCTTCATGGACAACTGGCGTTCCACGATTGCTTTCCCCATTGTGACTAGGGAAAAGAAAAATACTCTTATTAAAGAACTATTCAGAAAAAAATCTGTTAATAAAATGCTAATTTTATCCAAGCAAAGAAAGAAAAGAGGATAGAAAACAGAAGGAAAAAGGGATTTTAGCTGCCTATCAGTTGATTAGTGGTGTTAACAGTGACTGTGGGTCCCGGGTTAATGGGCTCCAGGCCTTGTTCTAATGATGCATCTAAAACTCCCACTCCTAAAAAAAAACAAAAAAACACACACACACACACCCCCACCCGTCTCGCATCACAGTAAACCCCCCTGCTGGAAGTTGTGAACACTGTCGCCACATGCAGCATATGAGTTTGTGTGTGTCTCCCTGCCAGCTGGAACCAGGCCACGGGATCTGCAGCTTGAGTGTGTGTGTGTGTGTGTGTGTGCGCGCGTTTGTGGGCGGTTGAATGATTACTTTCATCTCTAAAGAGCCAATTCATCTCAGACCACCACTGGAAACAGAAAAACTGACCAATTATATATTTTTTCCCCTCTGCGGCATCTGCTTTTCTTTCCAGCCAGAGAGCATTGGGATGTATCATTTCCCTGACCTCAGCCATTTGAGGTGGTGTAAATCTCTTAATAACTACGCAAGGACACATATAGGGGCTATATTTGGAAGGCTGCTACCCCTAGGCTGGCAGTACTCTGGTCTGGAGTCGACAGTGGTCTCTGTGTGTCGGAGACAGAAAACGCCAACCTCCATTCCTTCCACTGCAGTTTAAAGAGAAGACAGACCAACTGCAAAGCATCTGAATAAAGAGATATCCCAGAGCGCACAAAGAGGGGGGTGGTGTTCCTGAGTAACGGCAAAGACCAAAGTAGTACAGCGGCTGAGTTGGTGTCATAATGTTCAGGAAATCAAGCTGCTTTACAGAAGCAGAAAAACAGCAGTCTCTGCTTCAGCAGATTAGTCATAACTGAATTTTTCTCAGACTTGTTAAGTTCAAGGTTACTGCTGATCAGAACGTGTGAAAAAAACAAACGTCCTGGAGTTGTCGCTGCTAGATTCTCGCTCGCTGTGCCTCATTTAACGTGTATTTTCTCCATGGAGCCAGATACTCTCGCACTCTGGTCTTGAACACTTTTCTTATTGTCATTTTTGTTTTTCTTGTGGCAATGATGTGCTTGTGGTTAGTTTTACTTCTGTTTCATTTTTAATTAAGCGTGTAGCTAAGGTACTCACTTCTGACCTATGAATCATTCGGGCATTAAAAATTAGCGTTGGTATTAGTTCTTGTGATATTAAAATAACTTGGCATTTCCCATCAAAGTGAAGTTTGTCTCATAAAGCAACACCTAATTGCTGCTGGCTGGTGAAATAATGGCACTTTCTGGAAACACAGTGAGGAAGCTGAAAGTGTAATTCCAAACCTTATTAGACTTTAGGAGCGAAAGATAAAAGTGCAAGTAAAATTACTTGCACTTTACAGTTTGTGTCTCATTAAATCAGGGTTGCCTTTAGCACAGAACAATCTTTCTTTGAGAATATTTTCATTTAGCTTTTAACTACATACATTTAACTAAATATATTGTTATTGTGCTGTGATGCTAATAGCACTGCGCCAGTTACGAAACACCATTGTTTTCCAACTTGCAGCTTCAACTTCTGAGACAAATATAACATCCCATAATTGCAAGCAATTAATGAGTCTCAGACATAAAGGTGCATGTTTCAAGCATATCTATATTTGAGACTTTTATTTTGAAATAGGAAAGGAAGCAGCTCTTTAATTATTCTGTGGTGCTAATAAAGGTGGCTAATAAATACCTTTCATTTGATTCACAAACAACACAAGCATTGAAGAAGAATCCAGCACTTTAAATTGTAGGTCTGGCTGTATTTAAATTATATCCAGTTCATAATATTACATACGTAAAATGAATAGGCCTGTGCTGGATATTTATCCACTGAACATAGATTCTTTTAAAAAAAATTATATTTGTGAGAACACAAAGAGCAAGCATTGACTTTTGTCTTCAGGACAAACTTTGAATTAGACAAGCATGAAACCTGTTAAATATTTAAGCCTGAACAGAGATATTCTTGATTCTAGATTTTATAAATACAAACGGATACAATTTGCTAAAACAAAAAAATATAACTAAAATCTTGTTCTTGGAACTCGGTATCATGCATCATCTCATGAGATGGATGTATCATTATGGCCCCATTAAAAATCTCTTAAACTTAAGTAAAATACTGGTGTCTTGTTGACAGACTGGAGACAAACTAACAAAGAGCTCATTTTTAATTTTATCTTCAGGCAATTTGTTTTCAAATTACTTATCACAAAACACAACTTGTTCCCATTTTTTCAGTAACATTTATTAAAATACTGAAAAACTGTGACAGACATAAACTGGTATTTTTACACAAGCTTTCATTGATTCCCAAAGAAATTTTTGAAGTCCATTAACGCAATCTATGTCTATATAAAAAAAATCTATTGCTCACAAACGCACCTCGAGGATATTGTTTGAGGCCGATCACTGCGCTAAATGCTGCTAATTTAGGCACATGAATAGTAAATAAGAGAAAGCAGAAATCAATTGAAAAAAGACTGGAATCGTGATTGATCAAAATGTATTTTTTTGTCATATTCATTAGATGCATATAAAAACTAACTCACGTCATTCTCAGATTAAACATAGCATCAACTCTTGAGTTTATTAAAAATCAATAAAAAGGTAGAGACATTTTCTTTGATGCACATATTATGGGGTAACCTTATATATGTGAAGCTATATATATATATATATATGGGTGTGTGTGTGTGTGTATAAAGCTTGACATTTCTGTTAATTTTTAAGATGAAGATTGAAAGGAGGCAGTGGGTCCAAACAAATGGACAGAGCGGTAAACGGGAGGAAACTTTACCCATGGGTCAGCCTCAGAGGGAAGATATATTGCCCAAGGGTCAGTAGAGAGAAAGGACGGGCAAAATCCATATTGGTCCGTCTGCCTTGCCCTCTTTATATTGTGATAAAATATTCAAATCCAGCCATTACTTCAATTAGGCTACTCTGCAGAGATGCCAGGGAGAAAACCACAGAATGTATACATGCTGGTTGACACACAGTTTTGGTGCATTGATAGTTACATTAAAATCTCTTCCCCCCATTAGAGGCATCCGGACTCACGTCTGGCATTTAAGGTGTGTTCACATGTAAAGCATGTGCATGTGCGAATACACATGCGTCTGTCCACGTAAAAGGCACAATCAGAGTTCAATTTTTTCTCTTACCATTTCCCGGAAGGGGACCGCAGAGTGATAAGGCCACTAAGTGTGTTGGTTAGTTTTCTAGGTGCAGCAGAAATGCGTCACTTCTCCTTCCCCGACTTCACCTCCTGAACACATACACATATGTGCACATAAACATCTCTTTCTGTGTTTCTTCTTTGCTACGTTGAAGACTGATGACTGTAAGGTCTCATAACCTTGTTTGGGTGTTTCCTTCTCACTAAGTGCTGTGTCAGTCAGACCTGAATTGGTGCGGGGGTGTGTGTGTGTGAGAGAGAGAGCAAGACAGGGGGATGATATTAGGTGTAGATGTAGCTACATTGTGCTGTTTTTCAAATGAGGTAGTACAGATAAAGATAATTTAACCTCATTACTTTTCAGAGACTCCTAATGCAATAATTCGCACTTTATTAGACATCCGTTTCAGGGAAAACAACATTCCTGCAGCAATTATTTTCAACCACTTACACCATCGTTATCTGTGGGTGACGTGGCAGCAGGTGCAGCTTGGGCAACATTTAGTGTCTAGCCAGTGTATTTCAAGGTCTGCTGACATTCTAATAATATTTTTGTGTTTGGCAGCTGAAAACATGGCAACAGCAACTTCCTCTGTATATATGTTTACCTTGGATTAATCTAAAAGTAGATTGAGGAGTCCTGTTTCAAATTCTTAGTTCTCTCAAATTCAGAATATAATTGTTACATAAAGATTAATCCCAATGATTCAGATGAAAAAGTGAAACTCATTACCTAGATTCATTTCACACATTTTCAATAGACATTTTTCAAGCACCGGCTGTGGCATAAAGCTAATGAAAACAATAACCAGCTTCTCAGAAGATTACAATATTACAGAACAATTTTAAACATATTTTTAATACAGGACTCTTCTAGCCTATACAAACATGGGTAAGACTGGTGACTTTGGCAGTTGGCATAAGAAGCTGGCTTTATAAAGTGCTGTATTCAAGGATATAATTGGAAAGTTGTGTGGAAGGAAAAAGTGTCATAAAAAAAGGTCCACAAGTTACGAAAGTAATCACAGACTTGCAGAGATTGTAAGCCAAACTCTACTTAAGAAGTAGGGAGAGATTTACAAGGCAACTGCAGCTGAAGTTTGTGCTCCAAGACATGTCCGGAACCGGAGCTAAAACTATTACAATCCTTATATTTAACTGCTCCTCAATCAGAAACATCTTCTAAACCACCGCACCTGGGCTAGGGAGTAAAGGACCTGTACTGCTGCCCAGAGATCCAAATTACAATTCAGCAGTTTCATTTAGAAATTCAGATCCTAGTGCCTGGAGGAATAACAGAGGCTCCCAGTTAATGAGGTTTATTCAGTAGTTTCAGTCAGTGATGATTCGATCAGCCATGTTATTTACTAGTTTTGGCTCACTGGGTTTGTTCAAGTTCAAAATTAGCAGAGCTGTCTTCTAGGAAATTTTAAATACTGTACAGCAGAAGATCCACTTTTTCTTCCACTCAACTTGCCACTGAAATGCTTGGACACAGTGATCTAAACATCCAGCTTTTTACCCTCATTTTGAAAGGTCTCAGTGACAGTCTTCTGGACAACTTGATATAATAAATCTATAAAATGCGAGTTTTACTTTTTGAATCGAATTATTGAAATAAATCAGCGTCTCAGTGATATTCTAAATCAGTAATCTGCTCTTGTATACAAGAAAAAGATCAACGCTGGCTTCAGGATGTTTAAAACTTTCCCTCAGCCATTGTGAAGGAAATAAAATATGCATGTTCCTCCATCTTGCAGGACACCGAGTGAAGATGGAAGACACCACAAAGATGCAGTTTTCCGACCGGCTGTCAGAAATCGAGCGCTACCAGCGGACTATGCGGATAGGCCCGGTGAACAACAATCCACGCCCCATCCACCAGACACACCTCAGTACCACGCAAGGTGGGGACTTCAAATGCTTACAGGCGGCTTCCTCAAAATAAAAACCGCAACAACGAAAAGTCACCTCACTTTGAGAGAAATTGGTTTAAAGTAATCTGAACCACAAATCTGTGTATACATAAAGTTCTGTTGAGGGCTTAAAGTCGGGGGGGTGGGGGGGAATTTTTAAGTTCTGGGATGGCAGAGTGTGTGTGTGTGAATGTGTGTTTGTGGAGGGGCTTGCAGGGAGCTTCAATTCTGTCCTGGGATAACTATTGCTGAAGAACCAACTGCCAGGTGACACAGCCGGTCCTGCCATTGGATTTGGCTGAACCTCACATTACAGGAATGTAACAGCCGTCCGCTACCTTGACACTCTCGTCACTCTCAGACTGGCCGAGTATGTGGGGGTGGGAGGAAGGCTGTGACTTAGGCTGAGGTGGTGCGATCTTTTTATTATAAGTGTGTGTGTGCGTTTTGAGAACAGCTGCCTGGATGACGATTGGGCTGAGGATGACTCTTCATTCCTCATCATGTGTCAGAGGCTCTTCAGCGGGATATCAGGGAGAACGAGGGATGAAGGCATTCACTCCCTTCCCGCCCACTCCTCTGTTCTCATGCAAGCTAATGATTGTCATTACCTTAGAGCGAGTGTGTTGCTGTGGACAGGAGAGCTTGTTTGGGAGCTGTACGTGGGTGCAGCCCTATCTCAGAACATCACATCCATACAGTGTTTGGCCTTGTGCTTAAGCTTAGGCAGCGCTGAGTCACCAGTTTAGGCCTAATCTAACAGCTGACTGCTGGGAACACTGGGTCTTTTACTCATGCTCCCCCATGTCCTTACTTTCTGTTGATGCTAATGTTGTTCTCTCCACATCCTGTACCGGGATGAAAAACACATCAGCCATTTTAGAAACAGCAGCTACCGGTAAACTTAGAAAATAGTTTGCTCTTTTTATTTTTATTTTTTTAAGTACAGCGCACAATGCTGCCACTATGATGTTAATTTTCTGTTTTGGCAGAAGCTCTGTGGGTTGTCTGCCAGCAGAAAGCCCCCTGCGGCTAAGCTTAGACTGGAAGCTTTAAGCTTCTGAGGCCCGTCTTGAATATGCGGGACGCAGAGGTGTGCAGACACAGTCCAGACGGCAGACTCCTCGCGCAGGATTAGGGCGGGAATTAGAGCATCACAGGCTTTTGGGGCTTCAAAGGGCTGCAGTGTTGCAACACACACTTCTGCGGCGCATAAACGGAGAGCCGACAAAACATGTTAACATCAGCTGGAAGTGTCAGAGACGCTGAAGGCCTTGAGCTTCATGTTACAGCTGCAGAGGAGGGGAAGGGCCATAAAAACCACACACCTTAATCTGTGGTATTAGCATTGTGTACGCCGCACCGCAGGGCAAGAGTGGTAAAATAATTAAATAGAGTAAGATGGCCCTCCCTCCCACTTCACCGTCTCTTCTGAGCAGCATCCAGTACATGCAGACAACAAGGGCTGCAGAATTAGAAGCAAAGCTCAAACAAAAATAGACTTGCTGTAATAAATCCCATCTAGAGATGCGGGGAGGTGTTTACATATCAACAACACGCACTCCTCTGCTTTTTTCAGCCTTGCCAGACGCTGTTGTGCTCCGCTGATACTTTACATCGCGGGGCCTGTTTGTTTGAGTATCGCCGGGTGATAGATCGCCCATCAGCGAGTTATAATTAAATGGATTCCCGTCTCGCTGTTACAAAAGATGTTTTCCATTATCCTACATTATCCCCACCCCCGAGAACGACGAAAAAAGAAGAGGAAAATATGGTGTCACCTCTCCTCAAAGCCCTCTTGCTTCATTTTGTTGACTGAGCTGTGAAATACTGTCTGTACTGTTGTCAGCAGGACGCGTCTTCAGACATCTGTGCAAAATCTTAAATCACACAATTGCACCATGGGCACGTAGAAAATAAAAAACACACGGTTTCTCACACACAACGGTGTTGTAAGTTTTCTGCTAGCACCCGAGACAGACTGGGTAATTAAGAGCTCATTACAGTGCATGCAGTGACAAGATTCCTGCACGCTGGCAGACGCTTCATTCTCTGCTTGTTTTTTGTTCTTCGGTGGCCACAGGTAAGCCTGCTAGACATGTGGAATGATTCTCAGCCAGGGCAGAGGGGTGTGTGCGCGTGTGTCTGTGTGTTTGAAAATGTGTGGTTCGCCGAGTTCAGCCAAGCAAATCTGACACTCAGACAATCAAGCACTAAATTGTTATTCTGGTTTTCAAAACCTCAAGCGAGATACATGTGTAGCCGACTGTCTGTGGGTGGCATCGTTTGCTTTTTTCCTCCTCCAAGTTCATGTGAGTTTGACAGCATTTTATAGTGTGTACACAGGTATTTCCAGTCTGTAAGAAAAACAAAAAGTATGATTGAAGAAGTGATTTAGCTTAAAGGGTGGAAAAAAGAGGAAAACAGATTTCAGTTTTTACCTTAATCCAGACAAAACTCAACCCCCTCCTGGCACGAGCTCTAACAGACAGCCGAGAAGACAGAACGTTTTTTAACTTAAACTCGCTTTAGCAATTGAGAAAGAGGGAAGAAAGGAAACGCAGCACCAATTTAATCATCCAAACAGAAAGTGCTGGCACTTTTGAGGTGGTATCGTTTGACATGTTATTTGTTCCAACACCTGTGTGTTCCCCCTCTGAAGATGAATATCAGATCCAAAGCATAACGTTCCACCATCCAGCGCTCTGAGCTTTGATGAGGGCTCAAAAGCGCCTTTCTGGGTGTCTCACAATGTGCGGTGATGGTTTTAATATCAGCTGCTAAAATCCTACAGTACTGATACATTCTCCCCCCAGTTCCTTTTTTCCAAACCATACTCACTTTTTGTCCTTACAATGCCTTGCAAAGAAGGCATTTAGTCAGGTTTCAACCACAAACTTGAACGCATTTTATTTTGACACAAAATAGTGCATAAATATGAAGAGCTAGGAAAACAAAATGAGTTTCAATGTTTTTTTTGGTTTTTTTTTTTACATAAACCTGTAAATGTGGTGTGCATTTGTATTCAACCCCTTTTACTCTGATACTACTAAATAAAATCAACTGGAACCAAATTACTAAACAGACATGATGGCCGAGTTAATATAGTTAAAACTATATTAACTGGGAAAGTAAATAATTATTCAGAAATTCACTCAAATCTGACCTTATAGTGAGAATAGCAAAAGAAAGAAAAAAATATATAAAAAAACTCCACATCACACATGACCACAAACACACCCCTACCACTGTGAAACATAGTGGTGGCAGTGTGATGCTGCGAGAATGTTTTTCTTCACCCTAAGCAGACATAATGGTAGATTTAGATCAAAACAAATTTATTTATTAGCCTGGTCAAAGTTCAATGACAAAACCAAAAGAGGGTCTTTAGAAAAACTTGAAAAGCTGGAGGTATTTTCTATGGAAAATTTGGCAGCAATTTCCATGTGGATGAGCAAAATCAGCAGAAGTAGGAGAGACAACAATTCAGGGCGCTTTAATATTAATGTGTGCCTTTACAGATTTTTATTTGATACCCATATATAATTTTTCTACCACTTCATAATTTTATGCTAGTTTGTGTTGGTCTATCACACAAAACCCCAATAAATCAGACCAAAGTATGAATATTTTGTAAAGCATTTTACATAAAAAAAGAGCAAATCCATTCCATGTATGACACTTAATACAAATGTTGTTATTTCTGGCTTCATTTCGCTTAACTGGCACTCATCTGCTGCAGCTGTGCCTTGGCAGTCTCTCTCGGTATCTTAACATCGTGGCCTCTGGCCTGGACTTAACTTGAGAAGGATTTTAATGCAGCCGTACCCTCTCCCAGCCCGTCCACAGCGACCACACTGTTTACTCCGCATAAACAAGCCAGCTGGACCCCCTGGTTTGAGGAGGCAGTGCTGCCGCCTCGGCTGGGAGGCGCACAACTAATTTACACTCCGAAAGTGACATGATAAGCCAATTAGAAGCGGTAGCGGGGCAGGAAATTAGCACCGTCCGGTAGCGGCGGGGATATTTGAGAGGAGGCATCATGCTCGTTAAGTTTCTGCCAAACCAAAGCAGGAGGCGCTCAGGCTAATACTACAGAAAAGAACAAGAAATCTGGAACAGCCTTTTAGGTGCTCCGCTTTACTTCTGCACTTCAATATTTACATAATATGCCAGTGGCTGCCAGAGAGTTTATTTGTCATGGTGCCTGAAAGTTTTACTTGTGGTTAGTTTTTTTTTTTTGTCACCCAGAAATGAATTTTCAAACTGAAAATGTTTCTATCCAAAAAGAAATCTTTTGAAGCCGTCAACTGTGTGAGAAACAATGAAAAAGGAGAAGTGAGAGTGAGTGGAGTTTTTAAAAAAAAATTTTTTTTCAAACCAGACTCGGCTGTTTGTGTAAGTCATAACTTCACATCAGAGTGAGGCTGAGTCTTACATTTCAGCAATTACAGAAACTACATGTATCCCATGAACAGTCTCTATTGAGTCCGGGGTGAGACGGGAAGGGCGGGCAGACGACCAGCTCTCAAAGAGAACGTAGGATTTTTCAGCCCATGTGTTTGTTTTTGCTCACGTTATAAGTGAGGGCTCAAAAGACGTATCAAATGTCCCGCATAGCTGAGCCAAGGCCATGTTCCTCCCCTCTGTAACACGCGCTCTCTCTCTCTCGCTCTGCTTTCCTCGGTTGGCGTCTTTCTTTCTGTCTTCCTCTCTCCCTCACACACATTCTCTCCCCTGTGTGACGCCTAAGGCCTGAGCGAAACAGGAAGTCAGCACAAGGACCAGTATTCACTGTGTCTCAATGACACGCTTCATTACGCCAAATTCATTACATGTCTCAGAGGCGATGCTAGATCTGGAGTCATGAGGATGGGACACCATTTTGGCTCAAGCAACATCTTAGCCATCCCTTTCATCTGCACATAAACTTCAAAAGCTGAAGGGTTTATTCTTGTCATCCCCAAAATTGCACTGGAACCATCCCAGAGTGGCCTAATTAGTGACGCAGTCAACACTTCACCATTCCTCGCTCCGCAGCTCCTCCTAGGGGGCTGGTCCTCCTATTAACAGGGGTAATCTGTGCCTCTGGTATTGACGTTGTCTGCTGGCCAATCAAAATATTTGAAGGAAATGTTTATTTTCTTGAGCGAATCGCACCAGCTGCTTGCAAGCTTTTCTGAATAAGGCCATTTATGTGTAAGAATTTGCCATTGTGAGGCGTAGTGCGGGACCTCTCAGTGGCTGAGTGCTGATTTGGACATTTGCAAAGGAAGTGGAGGGGCTCCAGGGGAAGCAAAGATCTTACACAAGCTGTGGCTGAATAACCTAGTGCCACCCCCCCACCCCCACTCCCATCTCTGCGCTTTGGCATCATTCGAAGAACTACTTGTCACAATGAGAGATTGGGAGTTTACTTAATTGTTGTATTAGAATCATGGCTGATTGCTTGTGCCTTAAAACAGAATACCATGTGATACATTTGTAAACAGAGCTTCGTGCAGGTTGTCTGGTAGCAAACACGCCATCTCAGACTTTGAATAAATACTAACTGTTTGCCCCAAGTCCGCTGCGGTGTAGCCTTCAGGTGTGAAGCCGGGTCCCACGCGTTGGGCCAGCAGGTCTTTGACCTTTCCTTCACTTCCTGACAGCTCTGCTGGACAGGCTACTGAGTGTCCTACGCAGAGATCTCACCTCCTCCAGTGTCTCGCCTGAAGGGCCCAAAAATACCTCATATGCACCCATGGAGCATGTTTTTCCAAGCCTGGTCTCACAGTGGTGAGAAACCCACCCTCTTCTCTTCCCAGTCTTCACTGCTCAGTCAGCAGAGGCCAACCTGTGACAGGAACAAACATCTCAAAACCACCAGGTGTCAGGACAGTTTGGACCAGTCTGTCATAAAGAAGGCTATTTGGATTGTATTTTAGGTTCCCAAGCCAAATAGAATGATTTCGTTACTATAATCATCAAGCATTTACAACCCATACATGTGTTTGTGTATTCACATTTTAAAATCAGCCAGAAATTGCTAGTTTCTGACAAAGGGCATAAATACCAGTAATTATTTTTAGCTTTTGATTTAATTGAACTGTTTTTTGTTTGTTTTTTTAAGGTTGCGAGATTATACAAAAAAAAAAAAACTAACCAAAAATGTATTAATTCTATAATTTTACATTGCAAATCTTCTCAAATCTAAACCGACTCACATTTATACATATAGGCTCAAATAAATGAATACACCAATGCAATTTAACTTAATGTGTTGTTGCTTGTTGCACTCTGATTGGACACCTTTTAAGTCCCCAACTAAATTCTGACATCATTCTGACTGGTTATTTGAGTTGTAGGGAATATTTGTGTGCACAAGAATTGGGTGCCAAAGTGTATATTAGTCATATAAGCAGATCCCAGTTTGACCTGCTGGTTCCTTTGTGTTTTGCTGCAGGTCTGTGGCCGGAGCAAATGGATACACCCACTCTGAAGACCTGTAAAGTGGAGGAGGATCTGAGATCATGGCCAGGTGAGGGACTGATTTCTCCCTTTTCATGTTTCCATATCAACACAACTCCATGACTCTCCTTTGAGATTCTGGATTTGGAAAAAAAAGGATGCATGTAACATAAGGGGTGAGGTCTGTTTTGATTTTGTCTGAAGAGCCTTACTACATCCCATTACATTCCACTAACACCACCACTGATTCTCCCTCCTTCATCCCCTCCTACTCAGTCTTTCTTTCCTTTGTCTCTGGGTGATGTGGATCTTTGCTGCTTTCTTAGCAGCCCCCACTGCCACTAATCCATGCCTTAGCCAGAAACCACCAACCCCACACCAGACGTGCTGAGTCATCCACTCACACTGTAAAGAGGACCCACTTTCAGACACAAAGAAGACTTTCAGGACAGGGTTTAGTAGTCTGACTTATGAGAATAGATATATGACTTTTTAAGCTGCTGTTTCCAAGATTTGAAACTAGTCATAGACACAAAAGGCTGGTAGTGACTGCAATAAATCACAGGGGAGAATCATCTCCGAGGAAAGGATTTACTTAACAAATAAACATTGTAATCGTGCCACTGTGCCTGTTGATACATTAGTAAAATCTCAGGTTTTTCTACAATCACAAATTCCACTTCCCATTGCTTGTATTGCATGTCACAAGTGGAGAACATGCAAAGAGCCTGTGCTCTGGGATGATGAAGCGTTACCATAGATGAAGCTTTTGGTGCTGTTGACCGCGGTTCCACAGCAGAGAGGTGATTGTCATTTGCATTCAACTTGAAGCTCCGACTGCAAAGGCTTGACGCTTAAATAAACACCTGGAAATCATTTGTGTTCATTTGAGTCTCCTATTCTTTGGCATGCATAGCAGCAGCATTAGCCGCCTTCTCATGCTTATCAACAGTGACTGCTCATCTTAATGGCATCCACTGTTCAAGCCACCCAAACCAGTCATTGAATCAGAATTTTTCTGATTAATACTGAGACGCAGCAAAGTCCCTTCAGGGATATCGCTATAGCACATAGCTGCACCAGCTGGAACTCTCTTTCCCTTTTTCCTTCCCTCCACCTTATTTGCCTGAGACACCATTCCCTGGGCCCTGTCTGTCACAGTTTGCATCAAGCCTGAGTAAACATTTCACAGGTGAGCGCCTGGATTTGCATCTTCCCATCACCAGCTACCACAGTCGGATAGACACATACACACGTATATGCCCCGATGCACAATTAAACACACATGGAGGCGATCGCTTCAATCCTGCCCTTATGTTAACAACCAAAATCAGTTTTTCCCGTAGGCAAATGAGACAAACCTCCGGGCCTATCTGGGTTACACGCTTCAATGTAGACTAGTGGACTTCTTGAGCTATGTAGAAAGGAGGAAGGCTCCGCCCTGAAAAGAGTTTGCAGGACTCAGATGCAGTGGAGAAAAAGAAGGGGCGCTGGAACACAATGTTCTCAATAAAATCCCTGATTCCCACCTACCCACTTCACAGACTGGGAACATCACAGACGGGAGACGGTGCCAGCGAGCCCTCTGGGTTCCATCCCTTCTCCTCCTGTCCCTGCAATTTAGTCAACACGTTTCAGATGAGTCTAATGGAGATCATGTGTGGGGTTTGTGCCGCAGAGGTTACAGGCAACTACTGCAAAGCTTGGTTGGGAAGACCCTCTCGGCCAAAGATGCATGGCCGTTACCACAGCCACAACAGCAAAGCCTGAACTTACAGTGGGTGGGGGGAAGGGTGGAGATGCAGAAAGGTACGCAGGAGAGAGAAAATGCAGACCTCCTTCTCAGTGAACACAGCAGTTTGTTTAGCTCTTACTCTCCTCCAGAGGGAGCTACTGGACCGTGGAGCCCGGAAGGTGTTTGCAGACACCTTGTGGCTCGCAGCCAAGAGCCTGAGCCTGAACAAGCCCATTAAAGTGTTGTGATAAGTGTCCAGTCCAGTTTCCCCTGACAGAATGCAGGAGTCAATCCCCGCCACAGTTTAGCCAGCATGTTTCCACCAACTCCAATCAACAGGGAGATCATAAGCAGGGTGGGCAAGCAGCAGCCATAGCCTGCATGTCCCCTCCCCAGCTCCACCCTGACGCCTAAATTTAGAGCAGGCAGGGAGAGACAAAGAGACACACACACAAACGCGGAGAGGGAGCAAAGGCTTTTTGGGAGTCCGGTAGGAAATAATCTGACTCCACTTCGCCCGAATCAACAGCAGCTGATGGTTTGGATTTTCCTTCCATGAAATCAGATATGGAGCCGACTGCTGTTCCTGGTAGACTCTGGAAAAAGAAAGAGCACCCCCACCATGAACAAAATCTCTGCTTTTATACAAGAAAAGTAAAACAAAATATAAAAATGTGTGAGGAAGAAAAAAAACATCACAGTATAGCCGGGCCCATGGAAATTACAAAGGAGTATTTTCTATTTTGCTGCCGAAAATGGATCCTGTTCTCCACACATAAGGAAAAGAGATTTGAAAAACACTGCAGCACACAAGCTTGGCATCCTCCCCCTTAGGGCTGTGGCATGCAAGCGCTTGCTATTTCATAAATACAAGCTCTCTTTTCTCTGCCATCCAAATCGCTATTTTACACTTACAGTCATGTGGGCACATTGAGCCCAAGAAAGCCACATTGGGAGAAACAAATAACCAAGAACGGAGCTCTGTTTGGATAAATGAGCGTGTGTGCAGGTGGCAGGTGTGGATGTGGTGCTCACTACGCTAACAGCAAATATGAGGAACTTTCGCCAACAACCAAAGACATTAAGAGGGCGTTGTCAGTTCTACGGCGTTTAAACGTGACTCAGTCACCAGACTTTCTTCTGAACTATCCGAATGTCACAGTGACTCAGACAGAGCTTAGTACATACAGATGCAATTAAATAAATTAGAATGTAGAATGAATGTCATAAAGTTAGTTTATTTCAGTAAATAAACAATATTTAATATGTGTTTAAAGGTAAACATATATTTTTATTAATTTTAGTACCTTAAGTACAGCCAATGAAAACCCAAAATTCACTTTCTCGTCAATTGTGAACACAATATATTGCCAACAAAGGCTTTTTTACAGTTTGAAAAGTTAAGTGGAAGGAAAAAGTGTAGTAGGAAACCCAATTACTAATTTTGAAAAAATTCACAAACTGTGAACTACAGGTGGAGTCAGTAGTGCCATAAGACAAAAAATGTATCTAGGAAATTGGTTGCGACTGTTTTAAATCCTCGTTTAAAGTCACTCTGGAATTAGAAACAGCAGAAGCGTCTTATCTGGGTGGAGGAAAAAAGGGACAGCTCTTCCTTTCAGATGAAAGTACATCATCTTTTAAATTAATTTCAATATTCAGTGTGACGATTCCACGGATGCCGATCATTTAGGGAGTCATGTTGTCTGAGTGAGCTGCTGCTCCTCTATGTTTTATCTAGTCCCAAGTCAGTGTTACCGTCTACCAGGAAATTCTAGAGAAATTCATGCTTCCCCTAGCTGACGAGTTTAATGGGCATGTGCACTTCATTTTCCAGCAAGACTTGGCACCTGTACAATGTATCAAAACCTGCCTTAATTACCACACTATCACTGGGATAGAGCCAACAAGCAGATAAGCCAAAGGCTGCCATTAAAGCAGCTGGCATTCCTTAACACCTTAGCAGTCGCCTCCAAGATGATTGCCTCCCAGCTATGCCACATTGAATGCAAAGCAAAAGGAATCTCAGACAAGCCAGAAACCCATGCATGGGTATATTTTTCAGTCGGCTGACAATTCTGTATTAAAACAAGCATTGACTTATTATGAACTACATGATATATTTCTTTATAAATTAGGAGGGAACTAAGGAATGAAGACATTTCAAGCCTGCTTAGGAGCTTTCAACTTTATTTATATTTCCCTCCTGGCTGTTAAACAAATTATATAGACCCAGAAGGATTCAGCTTCATTACCTGTAAGCTCACAGTTAACATTTAACTTTGACAGGATCTGCACTGTGATACACATTTATACATGAACAGAAAACGTCTTTCTTCTTCTCTCTCTCTCTCTCCGTCTCCAATTGTGAACGTCCGCCTGTTTCACCAAAGTATGATTTATGACATGTTGCACAACAGTGCAACAAGCCGTCAGTGTTTATACAAAGCACCCCTTTGCACCGACAATGCCCCTTTTCATTGCTCAGAGGACAGAGAGCTGTACGTTGATTTCCTTTTGAAGGGCCGGTAGGAGGGCGCTGGCGAGGGGGGCCTTTTCATAACTTTGGTCTTGTGCACGAGGCTGTGGGATGATGTGCTGTCAATGCTTGATGACTGTTATGGAGCCAAAAAATGTCTCAGTTCATTACTTTTGAGCAAATATTTCCATAGAGTGGTTTATCGCAAGAAATTTGAGAACAGAATGAAGGTTTAGGAAGGTTTGCTCTGGAAATGTGTAATAGTGCAGAGAATCCTGATGTTTGCAAAAGGGAAATGTTTGAGCCCATTGTTTCATCACGGCGACAGCGGTTTTCCATCATGGATGAATGCTTCTAACGGTTTTTTATTTGTGTTTGTGTCTCAAACAGGGACTACAGACCTCTTCCCACAGAGGAGTACCTTCCCCTCTCTGTCCCCGCTGACAGACCCTCGCTTCTCAGACCCCCGCATGCACTACCCGGGGGCCTTCCCTTACTCTGCCAACACCTCCAGCACTGGCATCAGCGGTCTCAGCATGTCGGCCTCCTCTAGATACCACACCTACCTGCCGCCCCCTTACTCAAACAACCAGTCTCAAAACTTCCAGTCCAACTCTTACCTGTATTACGGCACGGGCTCCGGATCCTACCAGTTCTCTATGGTGGCGCCAGGAAACACTGGGGGTGAGCGCTCCCCCACCCGCCTCCTTTCATGCTCTGGGGCCACGGGCACCGGAGGGACCAACAGTCTGATGAACCCGGGCCTGAACACCCAGAGCGAGGGTGTGGAAGCCGATGGCAGCCACAGCAACTCCCCAACGGCTATGAGCGCTTCAGGTCGTTTGGATGAATCCGTGTGGAGGCCATATTGACTGGAAGAGAGCTAGAAAATTGGGAGATTGGGAAGAGAGAGGGTGGAGAAGTGAAAATATTGATGAACAACAAAGCTGAACACTGAAAGAAAAAAAACCCAAAAATGTTGCATGTTTGCCTTTGTTTTCTTGCTTTAAAGACTTTTGCTTTTACTGTTTGAAGACATTTTGTTGTTTCAGAGTGAACTCTTGCACTGCGCTGACACCTGTACTCTCAAAGACCTTCCAAAGCCATATGAGTCAAGGTGGCACTCAGCGGAGACTGTAAATAATTGTTAGAAAGCCAACGCAGTGATGTAGACAGGTACTCGAGGTCAAACGAACAACGGCGTGGAGGTGCAAACAATTAGTACGTCTGCTGAGATGAAAGCCACAGCAGACGTTCATCAAACGGACTGCTCAGACTGAACCAGCCCACTTGGCAGGTGGAGAAGAGAAGTCAGACTGGTTTTCTGCTCCATGACTAACTCCTCGCCAAGTATGGCTGCACTGCTGTAGCAATCGGTCCCTTTAAGCTTTCATTTCTGTAAAAAATTTGCATCAGATGTAAAAATGTTTTCACGAGCATACAGGGCTGTTTCATGTGCTCAGAGTACTTCTGCAGAACCTTTTGGTCTATTTATTATCCACAGAGACATTAGCCTTTGGTTAGAGAGGAAATGTCTCAGAACAATTCCTGCATTATTGAGAGAGAAGCGGTTTCAAGTTTAAGAAATGAATTCTCTGCTGTTTCATCATGTTCCAGCAGGATAATTGATGATTATTGAAGGAATAAGACAAAAACAGTTTATTTTCTGCAGATAAGTTGAGTTCTGTTGTCTGTACTCATTTTTCCAACTTCTTTATTCAAGCTTTTTCGTAAGTTTTAAAGTCCTCGCCAGAATTTATTTTTATTTTCACTATTTTAACTGGACAACGTGGTTTACTTTTGATATTTATTTGAGCCAAACTTTGGGGAAATGTATGCAAATACCCCAAATCCTTAAGCATTTCTTTCATTTTTCCTTTTTTTATAAGCATTTATACAGTATATTTACCATGTTTGTTAAGTATGAATTTGGAGTTTTTGTAATATATTGCAACTAAATTATGAAAAAACCTTTTAATGTAATTTTGTTGCCTTCCAATGTAGCTTTGGTGCACTAAAACCTTTATTCCAAATGGACTATGCCCAAAAAGATCCTAGAGCCATGATCTTTTAGATTTACAATTTGCCTTCCTGCGCTTACAAAACAAAAGAGAAAATTTTTTGCACTATTTTTTTGACTTTCCTTACATTTTTGCTTGATTTGAAAGTGTGCAGAGCGAAATATGAAATATTCCTGTGCATGTTGTTCAAACACTTCAAGTGTCCTTTTGAAAAATATTACACAAAGATAATCACAATCCTGCAGCACAGGTGTCTGCACATTCCCCCCATCCTGAGTGCCTTTTTAAAGAGAAAGAGGAGGGTCCAGAGAGGGATCTTCTTACCAACTGTCTCTTGTTCTGCACAGGTCCATTTGTTCTGAGTCATCAGTAGTGCTTTGAAGCATTTGTGGTCACAACTGTCCCCCTTGTTCTAATTTACTAGAGTTTGTTCACACGCCTGTGCAGACCATTTTCTCCTGTGCCGAGAGCGCAGGTATTTGCAACAGATATCAGGTGTCTGATAGTTACAAGACTGTAGTCGTGACTCAGAAATGGTTGCTACACAGCTGAGGTATGATCTCAGCATGTTTAGTGACCCAAACATGCTTGCATTTGGAGCTCAGGTGAAGAAATACACGTATGCAAGACGTTTTCAGCTTTATTCCACAAATGTTGTCTCATTCCTACTAAGGAAAAGCATGTTGTATTTTTAGCCACTCGAACCTCAACTCTGTTAAAAACATGACAATCATGCAGCTAGAGAAATCACATGATGTTTGTGTGGTTACTTTCTATAAAAACCAAAGATCTATACAACTGCCTGTAAAACTCTTCAAATGTTGAGATTTGTGGCGACTCATCTGTGTTGAATGAACTTTATTGTTCTTGTTTATGCAAAACTATGAAGCCAAAGTGTACAAGTCAGTCCTATTTTGTATGTTTAATTAAAGAGCACAATGTTCCATCAGTTTTCTTTTTAAAAGAATCCCAGTTTCATTTTAGGTAATTCTTCTCTCTTCATTGCTCTCTATGCTGAAAGCATGTACATCTGAAACTGATATGTTAATTTAAAAAACGTGTATGTGCTGAAACCATTACTGCTTCCATATGAGTGCTTGTAAAGTTTGCGGATAATGTAGTTTTTAATCATTTTAATTAAAAAAAAGATGCCTCACGTCAGTCTTCAGAATTGAATTTTTTTTATGGTGAAACTACATATATTGCACCTTACAAAAGTATCAACACCACTTAACTTTTTCACATTTTGTCATATAATTTTAATGTAATTTTGTGTAATAGACCAACACAAAATAGCACATTCAAAATATTTTAAAAATTAAAATATGTAGAAATGGTGGTATACATACGTAAGCCTCAGTTGAGGTCAAAATCATTAGCCCCCCTATGAAATTTAAATATTTTTCCAAAGATTTCTCAAGGCCCTAGTTCCTATTCTTGGATGCTTAGATTAATTTACTTTGCGCATAGAAATTCTGTCATTAAGACCAAATATTTTTATACCCCTAAATAAGGCCCACTAAGGCCAATGTCTAAAAAATAATTAAAAAATAATCACTCAATTAGCAAACAAAGTTTACCTGTGAGTAATTTAATCTCTATATAATTACAGGTGTTCTATGAAGGTCTCGGAAATTTGTTAGCGGTCAATAGTGAACAAAAACAATCATAAAGAAACTTTTTTCCAGCAGAAAAGTTGTGGAGATGTTTAAACTAAGGACTATAAAACAAGATCCTACACTTGAACTTAAAAAGCATGGTTCAATGAACCATCTAAAAAAAAAAAAAAAAAAAAAAAAAAAGGTTGTTCATAAATAAATCTATCAAGGCTAGGCAAGGAGAGTCTTAGTAAGAGAAATAGGCAAGAGGCCCATAGTATTTTTGGACACAAAATCAAAAATCTTTTCAACACAGAATCACTTTATTTTTAAAAAGAAAAAAAAATTGTATTGATGTCATTAACATCAACCCTCAGACAATTTTTCTCCATAAAAAAACATTTTTACAGTAAGATATAAATATATAATGTGTGTGGAGGGGGGTGTGTGTGTGTAATGGCAAAAAATGCAAATGGGAAGCAGTTTGCATTGTCAAGTGTAAACGGCAATTGGACAATAAAATGTAAAAATTAAACATAAATTCATAAGAACCTGGATAAATTTCAATTTCATTTCAAAACATTCTGTCCCAACAGATTGTCGCAGATTTATCCTCATGCAATAAAAATACCCCAAATGTCATGTTACCCGACCATAACATTAGGATGTTTGTTGGCATTTTGTCCCCAGTAACCCTCTAATAAAGACCTTCTTGTTTGCCATAAGTGAGCCTCTCGCTGGGACCCCTCAGAGGATTAAAAATGCCTCTGCTGTCAACACGGTGGGTACCCAGAATGTGCATAAAAACGCATCCCAGGAATCCAACACCGCCCTGGCAGAGTCCATGTTAGCACACGTCGGCAAGTTGTCACTTGTTAAAAACAATACGGAGAAGCTTGGAATGTCGGCTGGCTTTCTCACCAGCTATGTGGTTGTCAATTCATGCCAAGATTATGGCATCTGTTTGGATCATCTGAAGCCGAGCCACAAGATTAAACACTTGAGATGCTACCTTGTGGGGTGGTCTGATTTTAGATGTGGTTAACCTGTAACAAAATACTCACAGTTCACTCTTTAAACTAATGCCACCTGTTGGTGTGGCATGAAAAGCCTGTCTAAGCGCTTTGTTCTTCGTCAATTTTCACTGTTATTCTGTGTTTATCCTCTCTTGTATCTGCTCTTTTTATCCTTTCTTCTTATTCAGCTTCTTTTTTTCCCCTTTATGGTTTCTCCTGTGTGCGTGTCTGCATCAGGACTTCTTTGGGGGCAGCTTTGGCAAAACAACAAAGACTCAGGAGGAAGCCTTGATACACACTGTATTCAATTAACTATGCACACTCAGAACCCTTCCACACACGCACACACACACACTTAAAAAATCCTGTGCTGACAGATCTCATCCCCCCCAAGCCAGTCCACCCCGACAGTCTGAGCTCCACTTCACACCCTGAGCGTATGACGGTATTCCCTGCAGGTCTCATCCCGGAGTCGTTCTGCATCGCCCCACCGCTCAGGAAGCACAAAGAAAAGATGATAAGCTTTCAATTAGGCCAAGCTCAGGGGGATTTTCCAGCTGTCTTCACACACTCTTTGAGGCCCGAATCTCGTCGTCCACATGTGGGGAGCACATCAGTTTTTGTTTTGGATGTAAAGAAGTGCTACTTTTTTTTTTCCGCCCCATCTCCTTTGTTCCCACTATGTTGCTCCTCTTTCAGAAACTGTAAACCTACAGGAAAAACAAGAAATCTCTGCCCACATAGTGAGGTTCCTGTCTGGTTGCAGTTGTCATCAAATGTATAACCAGGTTGGCAAACACAATTGTTTAAAGTTGATGAAAAGTACTGGAAGTTACAGAAAAGAAGAAAGTAAGTAACTGGGAAAAGAACAAAGTGTCTTGTTTGTATTACACAAATCATATCCTGTTCCAAATAAATCTCCGAGATAAAAATTAAACCAGCTTTGGAGACAAAAACAAGAATAGACAAGACAGACAGAAGGAGAGAACAGAGAAAAGGGAGTGTTTTGGAACAAGCACATCATTGCTAAAATTCTCTCATTTCTCATGAAAACATGATCCCGTGTCGCTTTTGTGGTACCTGCATGCGAAACCCATTAAGGCCCCTTCTGTAGTCGCTGACCTCTTCTCCAGTGGACCCCGTGAGAAGGAGCAGGCAAGAACCGGCTCGGTTTCAGCAACTGGTACGCGAACGCAAGTCTATTTTCTAACCAGGCCGACGGTGGGAACAGAGGCTACCGCCAAAAATCAGGGTTCCCACAGAATGACCGAGAAATACAGGGGCTAAGAAACCACGAGAGCTGTGATGCAACCGATTTCACAGAAATGACTTGTGCTGCCTCACTGACATGGTGTGGGATTTGGAGAGAGGACTCTCCCAGTTCAGAGGGATCCCAGTGAAGGTAATTTCTCATCTGTACTGGGTCTACAGAGACCATTGTTTGTTACGATACTCCAGCCAGTTCTCAGTTCCCACAGTGCAGCACATATCCAGCCTAAGAGGCTGCAGAGTCAGTCCCTGTTTTAACAAAAAGTGGGTCCGCTAAAGCAAAGGGATGACCAAAAAAGAAGGGCCCTAAAACTCTTATCCAGACTTCTGAGCCAGCTACAAAATAGTTTCAGACACACAAAACATTACACCAGTCCTACATCTCAAATTTCAACTTGATGTAAAAATTAAATTTATTTTTGTTACCTTTTCACATTTGTTCTAAAATCACTTTGATACATATTAGTAGATAGTTATCATCCTTAAACTTTTACATGCACCCCTTCTCAGACACCTGACTCAAATGAAGTGTTCATTTTAAGGCCTCTGCACAGCTGAGATCAAAACGTTTTAAGACACATACATTGTGCATAATAAATAAAAACAGACAGAACAACAACAAGGAGATGCAATAAAAATAAAATAATCACCTATTGCCATATAAACTAAGGCACCAGTAATTCCACAAACTAGAGAAGAACCTAAAGATCCTTTTTCACTAGACCGTCTCTACGAACCGGTACAGTCCCGGTTCGTCCCAGCCAGATTAATTTCACATTAGCAAATCCAGTGCGGCTGTAGGTTCTCAGATTTTCGTACCTACTTTAGGGGTAGTACTAATCACACAAAGACAGGTACGGCACTGAAACAATTTGACAGCTAACCGCATTCATTGATTGGCTCGTGATATACATTTGAAAACGCCAGACATTATAGTTTAACTGTGGACCGTTGACATGCGGTCTGCCATCAGAACGCTGCTCAGTATAAAGAAGCAATTATGAGTTTGATCAGGAGCAGCAGCAGGAATACATGCGGGAAGGAATTACCATGATTTAGCAGTGCTAGCAGCAAAGTGTGAATGACGCTGTTTACAGTCTGTTATCCTACACATGCAGACACACACTGCTGGTGGATTCAGATATTTCATTAAGATGTGTTGGAGAGGGGATGCATCTAAAAGTTAGGAGCTCTCATGGACTGAAAGAACCCCTGATTTAAAATGACAAATACAGGAAATTACAAATAAAAATGCCACCATGCTACTTACAGTATATCTTTTCGAAGAAATATCTCAAAACTTAACACAGTTTTGTTTTATGATTTATTACAGTCGTTGCTAAAGTATTTAAACCCTTGAATATGAAGCCACAACGATTATGCATTTTAACACTATTGTTTGAGAGGATAGGTCAACATAAAATAGAGTAAAACTGTTAAAAAAAAATAAATAAAAAATGTGGTTGAACATTTTTGATTAATGAAAACCTGTTCAGTCCATTTTAGTCTGTACAATATGGAACCACTTTTCGCTGCAACTGGAGCTTCAAGTCTTTAGGAGTATGTTTTTGCCAGCATTGCATTAGAGACAGATTCCTCCCCCCCTCCAATCTTTGCAAAACAGCTAAAGCTCAGTATGGATAATATCTCTGAAAAATAAATTTCAATTAGCATTCCCATTTAGATTTGAATCTGGTCTTCGACTTGCTCATTCTAACACGAACATCCTTTGACCTGAATTATTCAATTGTACCTCTAACTGAATGTTAGGGTTGTTTCCCCTCTTTACACCTCTCAACTTGACCTGTCTTGTGTGTACCTTAGTCTTCATAATGTTGTTTGTGGACAATATTTTCTAATTAGGGGACTTCTGAAGGCAGTTTGTGACACATGATTATATTTAGAAATGTTAGAATACAGAAGGATGACTGTGAATGCACACTTATCTTTTAAAGGTTTAGTCATAAAACATTTACTAAACTATGCATTCTGTTTCCATGTAACAATTTTGCACTGAGTTTGTATCTCATAAATACAACATGCAATCTGTGGACGTAAAGAAAACAAATTCAGAAAAAGTCAAGGAACTTTGAATACGTTTTAATGGCATTGACTAATAAATTACATTGTACTTTGAAACTAATTCTTAAAAAAAGCCTTATGACAATTATTGGAAGACTCCAGTTTGTTAAGTATGAATAATTTCTCCAAGTGTTAACGTAAGAGTAGATCAGTGTCTGAGGAGGAGAATAGTTAATGTTGACCCATGTCAAAAGAAAATGTGCCGTATGTGTTGCTCCTAAATTATGGTTCTACATTAGCAGCCATCGTTTCCACCTATGAGTTTAAGTGCTTGTCAAGTGTTTGTCGATCAGCTCAGTTTAGTAATCTCATCTCTGACAAGGGGGAACATCCTGCCTTCCCACAGGCACAGCTTCAGCCACATCATAACGTAGAGTCTTAAAACTTTGGTATAAAAAAAACCCCTAAAAAGTATTAATTTATATCTTCAACAAAGCAATAAAAGGAATCTTTCATATTTGGACAGCTGAAGAAGAAAGCAATTTAAAAAAAAATAAAATATAAGCAACTGAGCGCCATCCCTCCCCAAATACTAATAAAACTGATTTCTAAGCATTGGAAATTTGTATCTAGCCTGAGGATGTGTGCTTGTAATTGCAGGCATTCAGAGAAATGCTGCTTATAAAATTGCATTTATGAGGTAAAGCTTATGCGCAAATGCAAGGGAACTTGATGATGCAGATAAGCCTCCATATGACTGAACTCTTCTCACTGTGAATTAGTCAGACACAGACGGTGGCTTTTTGAGAAAGCCAACAGACTGCTGCATGGCGGATCTGTGGCCCCAAACATGGTTAGAGGGTATTCTTGCAAAAACCACAGTGGCTAACTTTCATTTGGATACAATAATGGGCTCAATTTAGATTCCTCTCATTGTATAAAGACCACAGTTATCTGTGTGTAACCAATCTGACCCTAATTTAATTAATCTGTCAAGGAGGAGAGCAAAACGCTGAAAAAGGATAATAGCTGGAAGTGTTGAAGGACATTTCTTTGCGATAATAAAATGTCATGCTTTTCGGATCCCGATTTGGACACTGCGTTTGCGCTTTACCAATGAACTGAAATATGTTTTTACTGAGTGAATAGGCCAGCTTCCCAGAAAAAATGCTCGCTGTTTCCCATACAGATTCATGAGAATTGACACAAATCTTTTTTTAATCCCTTTTTCTCACAGAGAAAATCCGAATAACGATCTGCACACGCAAACCCCGTTTCCTCTATAAAACAGGAAATTAACACACACACACACTACATCTCTTGCCAGGCACTCCCCCTTCATGGTGGGGTACTAGGTGGGTGGAGGGGGAAACAAGAAGGCTAGAAGGGGAAACGGGGGATCCCTGTGGACCAGGTCTCCTTTAACTTGAGCAGGGGAACTTGCTAAATAGAAAGTTCACATACACATGTTCTATCTTTCTATCTCCCTCACTGTTTTTCCATCCATACGCACGAGCGGCGAGTTAAATGAGGATGATTGCTCAAGTCTGGTTTGGATCACGTGGGAATGTGGATGGTCATTAAAATCCACACTGTCCCTTTATTTTTCCCACTGGCTGCATTGGAAGCGGAAAAGTAAAATATTCTTGCAGTTATCCAAAGTTTCTATGTGCTGGAAAACGTAAATATTATTCTGGGACTGATTACCCCACTACTTTTATAAAATGTCTATAAAAATCCCACAACTTTGTGGCAGTGCCTTATTAAAAACATTTTCAGCACAATCTTCAAAATAAATCTAAATTAATAAAATCTCAAAGCAGGTATTAAACTTTTTTTTTTTACAAAATTTTTTTTTAGAATATATCATGCAATAATTTAATCTTAAGTGTTGCCTACTTGTAAGTGGAAAGTCATTATTGCGCTCTGGTGAGATGACTGGGTTGAATTTTGTGTTATGACTGACCTCAGAAAGCATCGTGTCCAAACATCCCAAATTTTCTGGTGCCCAAAGAAGAAAAAGAGACAAGAAGAGGAAGGTAAAGTTGACATGGACAAAGAATATCTGTGTGCCAGGCACAGTCACTATAACATTGGAAACTGTCTCGCATTTGGAAAAAGAACCTGTATTAGTTGCCATGGAAACAGACCCATGCAGGAAGATCTTGACAATAAAAACTTGAATTTTCTTAAGACAGAAATCCTGCTTCATAGAAGAACCCTGGAATCAAGACCACTGTTAAAATGTTAATGGCTAAACTTCAAATAAATAAGTACATGCATGTTAGGTCTGTTTTTGGAAGTCTGATTAGTTGTTGGTTTATATTTGATATATTTTTTAAATTAAATGCATTCCCTGCAATGTTAAGACAAATGTTAAAATTGTTACAAATTTAATTTCTTCTATGAACATTACTTTTTTAATCATTTCCTATTTTGGCTGCTGAATGTTCTCCTCAAACAGGCGCCCGAATAAAATTAGGCTGCTTCCAACATCCATTAAAGTTTGAGCTCTTGTTACTCCCAGACAAACCGAAATGACTCGCAGTCATTTCTTTGGTGTTTCTGTCTCCAGTAGCAGTGTGTGTGTGTGCGTGCGGGGTAGTGTCAGACACCCACATGTCTGTCCACGGATGCCCTCTGGGTCTTTAGTAACCAGTTCCCATGGTTCCACTATAGCAACGTTGGACTTCCTCAGGGGACACCTCCCACATGCTGGTTTGTTTTCTGCTTTAATGGAGGATCATCTTACTTACTCCTCATAATGAATGCATGGGAGGTAAACAGATTGCATGATTTATTTCCCCTATGCGCACCTGTCAACAAAGGGTTTCGGTCCATTGGAGGGCGTGTTTTAGTTTGCACAATATTATGCAACAAAATGATGAATTTACATTAGGCTGTAGAAATCAGATACTTTGATTTTGATGTCTGCCTTTTAATTTTTACCCAGGAGGCGGAGAGGAACATAAAGCAGGGAAAATATCTTTCATGCATCTGGATGACTGTGATGCTCAGACTGAGGAATAATTGCTGAAATTTAAAAGCCAAATGGGCCACAGAACAAAGAGCGACTCCTAGGTGATGGAAAATGAAGAACTTAGATTTGAGAGCTGGTAATGAGGGGGTTTTCCTGAAAGATGACAGTGAGGAGGAGGATCACAGACAGATAGTGAAGGAGGGAGAGTTAAAAGGGTGAATACATTAGATCAGGAGACAGCAATTACCTGACTTTTTTTTTCTTTTGGCTGTCATGAATGCTTTAAACTGACTGAAGGTGCACACACAGGAGACATGATTCATTCTGGAAGGCAACAGGTGTTTGTGCTTTAAAAAGGAAATTTTATAACACCTCAGCAGGAGCTGCTGCAGCAGAGTGAGCCAACCAGCATTTGGGCGTCTACTGTAGGATGTTTTTGCACATTTCTTTCACACAAGGCCTTCTGACAGGCCACTCTCAGCAGGGCACATCAGATCTAATCATAAACATAATCTGTCCTTAAAATCCATCCTTCAAACAGCTCCACCAGGGATCAAATACCATCAATCTCTCTGCAAAAATTGACACAGAAACAGATTGTTGCAGACAAAGTAATGAACTGTAGAAGGTTTTTGACATGTAGTTGGCTGGTAAAAGTACAGTATTTAATAAAAGTAGTCATGCCCCTTGAACTTTTGTGCATTGTCAGATTAAAACCAAAAGATTTCAGAGCATAAAAAAACCCTGAAAAATCATCAAACATGAGGTCCAAGAAACGCAGAAGGCAAGTCAGAGGAAAAGTTAGAGAAATTTTAAACCGGGGGAGGTTATAAAAGACTATCCCAAACTTCAAACAACTCAGAATACTGTTCATCTTATCATTATAAATGGGAAGTGAATAGCAAATAGTAAAGCTGCAAACCTACTAAGCCATGGCCATCAACTTTAAGAGGCTGGCAAGGTGAGTAAGGCCATGAAGAATATGGATCCTTTTCTGGACCAGCACACCAGTAAAATGGTTAAATGCCATTCCCGGCAAACAATAAAGTTCTACAGGCCCCTGGTAGTCACGTAATTTTTTGTTTTAGGTGTGTGTAGGCAAAAACGTATATAATGATAGCAGACACTTTCCACACCTGAGGAATGGCATTTGAGACTCCTAGTTTAGATGAAAACATACATGAATAATGGGTAAAAATGTCACTCAGTCAATATACAAAGCTTTTAGAGGGTTTGAAAAACATGTACCTCTGTTCAAAGCACAAGGTGATTATAGAAAGTATCAGCTTTGCTGAATACCACACTTTTCAGATTCTGGTAGCTAAACCTACAGAAAAACATTTGTTCTAATTTTTCCAATTCACAGTTCTGCACTTAAAATCCCCATTAATTACATTGAGACTGTGGTTGTAACATAGAAAAATAAAAGAATCTCAATGGGAACAAATCCCTTTTACTTGATTTATATGTATAATTAAGATAAAATCTCAAAATAACCCTTCAAACAATATCTTTCTCCCTGAGTTTTCTGAATTTGCCTCTGCCCCAGTCAAAGGAAAAGAGTGGCCCTGCAGTTTTCTTTTTGTGGTTTTTGGAAATGCCCCCACTTTTCCGGCCCTGCTCCAATTTTCTTTAAATACGACCGTAATTGGTTTGATTTCCTACCTCCGGCCTCGTGGTGAAGAGGAGGGGGTGACGAACGGTGGCGAGAGCTGCAGAGAATCTAAATAAAGGGAACCCAGCTTTCTGCTGGCGAACTGCTCGCTTGGGTGGCGATGGAGTTTGACCCACACTTTTATTCCCCCAGTTAAAAGCTGTTTAAGAGTAGAGCTTGGAAACCCATTAGGGGAAACCATCTTGAATCCACATGGCAACACACTTCTACACACAAAGCCACAAAACACTCAGATATTTCTAGTACCTGAATGTGAGTCTCCTCAGTTCATTTTTTCCAGAAAACCTTGTTGAATTTTTACAAAGGCATACCAGCCACCAAATCAAAACCAGTGTCAAACAACAAAAAGTATTTTCTTTTTTATTTATTTCTCTCATTGGCTGGTTGACAGAGGAGTGGGAGTGTGGCACTCATCATCCAGGCGTGAGTAATCAAAGAGGAAATAAGACATAGTGTCTGGAAGAAGCCAAGTGGGCCTCCGCTGATCTGCAGCCAGCTCATTGTTCCTCACTTCCATTGTTTCCATGCTCGGTTGGCAGTGGGCAGCAATCGAACAACAGGCCAGTCTAGATACACCCTTGTCAATTTCTTAGATTGCAAAGATAATAAAGGGCAATCCTAGGAAATCACAGCTAGAAAACCAGCAGGGAACAGAGTATTGTATAAATCTGTGAATCCTATTTCTTCATTATGCCTCCAATGAGACTTTTTTCTAACATCTTAAAGTTCTCTTGATCTAAATCTGTTCAACATTTCTAACTGTCTTAAATATTTATTTTCTGCTTAACCCTTCTCATATTTGGTTGCTTAACTGTGACCTATTTTATACAAAGTCCTCTGACAAATAAAACTAAATTCAAACTGTGTTAAAGCTGTTTAAAACCAGCAACTTGTCACAAACACAATCAGATCCAATTACTTTAGCTGGATCTATTAAATATGCTATAGTTTCAACAGTTTTGACACATATGAAACATGGCCAGCTTTTCTCAGATTTCAGCTTTCACCTACACAACTTATTTTCCTCCAGGAATATCCACAGGTCTCACCAAAAGAAAACACTTTATTCCCATGAGTGGCAGCATGGGATTTTCAACATATGAGAAGCTTGTGACCCAAGTTATGCTAAAAAAAAATAAAGACTTCGCTGAATGCATTTCAAAGACGTTTCTTTAAGCCCCAAATTATTGAAATCTCTGGCAGATTTGGGTTATAAATAATTTTTTTTTTTCAAGCATTAAGTAATTAACATTTTGGAGTGCCCTGATTTAAATCTACTGGACGAAGCAGATGAGGCCTTCCAATGTCCAAGACTTGAAGATTATCGCCAAGTAGGTCATCAAAATATACCAGTGGCAAAGAGTGTATCTTATAATTGGTCAGCAATTATAAGAAGGGATGTATTGCTGTAATGCCAATAATAATTTTGGCTGTGACTATTAATTTAGAAATTAAGGAAACGTTCCAATTAACTTATGATCTTCAGTATTGTTGATAGGGCCAACCACTGATTGTGAATATGTCTTAAAAAAAAGATAATTCTGGATATTCTGAGCAAATACACTGAGCAGCAATAACATTAAGACCACTAACAGTTGACTAACACTATGTCTTCCTCATTGCACCAGTTAGTGGGTTTAACATATTAAATGTGCTTTATCCTAAGAGAGAAGAATGTGTTAGAACTGACGTCACAGTGCATGTGTGCGTGCGTATATATAAAAAATAAGGTGATGATAAACACAAGTATCCTAAGGAAGGAATGGTGGACCTACATCTCACTGCACCACACGCTCCAACCATAGACAGCAAAGCGAATAGCTAGTGCAGGCTCCAAAGAACTGGAAAATGCAACGATAGTCTCGTTGACATTTCGCAATGTGTGGCTTGTGTCATAAGGTGACAGAACCTTCAGTCACCTTATAACAGAAAGTCATGAGATGGGATAGCTGTGCTAGTGATAGTGATATTAACTATAATAGAGATGACTGAAGTTCAGATGTGTGTAAAGTGTCTTTGCAGGAAAGAAGTCAGAGGAAGAGATTTACATTTATCAAAATAAAAAAGTTTTTTTTATCTTTTTTATTTTATACGAGCCTGTGTGGGAGAGAGAAAAGAGTCACATGTGTCCCCACATTACCAATGCTTCTGATGCCCCTTCTTTCATTCATGCAAATGTTACGTTTTATAAGTACCACCAACCTAAGCAATGTTGCAAATCATCTACATCTTTATATATACAAGAGGAAATTCCTTGTTTTTATTGCCTAATGTTGGTGGTCTCTTTCAGTGGGATAATGCAGCCATTCACAAAACAATTGTTTGAAAAACACAACAAGATTGCGCTGTTGATCTGGCGCCCAAACTCCCCAGATTTCAATTCAATCAAACATCTGTGCTCATTGGTGTATAAAGAAATAAGACATGTCTGAAAATTTTAGCACACTAAATAAGCAAAGGAGACTGAACAAATTATAACAGTAACTTAAAATTAAGTCAAAAACACAGTATGAGAATCAAAATTTCAAATTCTTTTTTTTTTTCCAAAAAAATGCAAAAGTTCTTATCAGTAACAGCTTCTGATGTCTGTGTTGGCCACGTGCACATAGATGAAACTAGATCTGCCTGTTGAAAAGTCTCCATTTGTAGTAGTTGAGGTGTTGATTTATACTGTATCCAGAAGCAGTATAGAAGGAACGCGTTATGGTTAAGTTCAGGGCCAAACACAGCCCGTTAACATCGAATGGGGAGACAGTGGGCGAGTTTGTCTTCTTTATGATGGCTGGAAAAAACAACAGATGCATTTCCAACCAAAGCAGGATTCTGGGGTGTGTGGTGCAGCCCGCAGAAGAAATAGGCCCAGGAGGCTTCCGTAACCCAAGCACTGATGCAGAGAGAACACAGGAACTCGTCCAAAAATGGCACAAGAGCATGCATGCACATACACATGATGGAACGCTTTCCCGGCAAGCGACAAGTCATCCTGGTGGAAAAGCAGGGTAACGAAAGCATTAAAGCCTGTGACTTTGAGAGATTGCAGGCACGCAGTGGCATTAAAGACACACAGACTAAGCAGAACATGCCATATAGGATCCAAAAAAGAAAGACGTTTTCAGGAATTGGTGCAGCAGTGAGACTGGACACACAGAATATGGAAAAAGTACCAATAATGTTGGTTCTGCTTGCATGTGCATGTATATTATCATCAGCCAGAGTGTACATCAAAGCCAGGCCTAAATGGGTTCAGGCCACAGAATCTTTTTTTCAGAAATTGGTTTAAAAGAAGTAAACATCTGAACACCACAAAAAAACATTTAAAAAAATGAATCTGTTGCTTCCATCCAGCACCAAATCTCATTTAAAATGTAGCTTTCTATTCCAGTATCAGGCTATAATTCTCTCCTCATTAAATGAGTCGTACAAACTTTAGAGCTCCTGGCAGCATTTCAGTTGTCAGAGGGAGACTAAGCTTTTACTGTACATAAGCTTTATGGGGTGAGCAGCCCATTTCTTTAACAGCTCAACTGAACAAATTCCCAGAAGTCTATACTTTGAGGCATGACACATCTCATGCCTCAAAAAGAAACAAAACAAAACAAAGGTAGCCCAAACTCAGATCTCTTTAAGAAACGTAATCTAAACTTGTGCATTCCTGATGAGCTGGCAGAGTAGAGAAATAACACAGGCCGTCCTATTAATGCTTAAAGCACTCTGACAGAGCCTTTTGTTACTTACTTAAACCACACTGCTATAGCAACCCAGCAACCTAATGGAAGACTAAAAGCCATTAGAGCAGAAGGCTTAGCCAACACAAACTAGGCACAAACTATGAAAGGAGAAGATTAGGGCAATCAATATCTTCCTTTATTTCCTTCTTTCTGCTCTTGCTTTTTTCCTCCAGTGTTAAAGCTGAATGTCAAAGTATCTTCTCTATCTGCCGAGTAAAGGAGGCCCCTGTTACACAAGGAGCATGGACAGAGGGTACATCATCTGCAGATATAAGGCATCTCCATTTATGCAAGCTGCAGCTTTCACCCTCGGCTTCCTATACAGGTATACTATACACTAACTGGCCTCTTTACTTAGTCATACTACTGTAGGTACACTCACTAGGTAGCACTGGTAGGAATGAGTGGGGCCGAGTTTGCCTGCACAAGTTCCCAATTGCATTCATTTTTTGATCCATATTGATATGACAGTATCATACAGTCCATCTATGATATAAAATCTCTTGTTCCATCTACATCCAACACAAAGGAGATCTGCTGGGTAAATTGATTGATTGATTGATTAGGTTGTTGCCATGTGAATGAATGACTAATGTTCACATAAGCAAACAATTCAGCAAGTGTACCCAATAAATCGGCCAGTGTGAGCATCTTGCCTTTCATGTCAGGAAAAACAGAAAAACTTATGCGAGACAGGAAGCATGAGTGTAGTCTGCAGCCATGTTTGCATGGTGACAAAGCAGGGAGGAGCATGCTGAGGGAAGGCACAGTGAGTCTTTTTACAGGCCTGCTGAGGCTGGCATGAAAAGAAAGCCAGAGAGTCGAAGACGGATGGTTAAAACCAAAACTTCAAAGACCTCTTCTCTTTCTCTCCTTTAGATGTGCTGTACAGTAGGACACTGAAAGGGAACCTGCTGGTTCACTTTAACACAAAGACACACACAGTCATGTTGTCTGATACTCCCACAAACACACCTGGAACTATCAAGATAGACATTTCCTGATTCTACAAGAACTATTGTGCATTTAGAAAACTACACATACAGTACAGACTTATAATATTAGGCACATTTCTACCTGTAAAGCCAACAATAATCTAGCACATACAGAAAAATGCTGCAGGCTCTGGCTCTGTAAGGTAAAAGGTTTGGGTGTGTTTGCTGAGAGGACACAACTCTTTCATGTCTACTAGGTTTTTTTTTTCTCCTCTTTTTTGTTATCGCAGACAAAATAAAAACAAACCACTTTTGTCGTCTTACAAAGAGACTAAACAACTTGGAAAAAGGTGACTAGAGGCATCGGAGCTGGAGTCACAAGTTGTCCTTCAATAACATCCTTTTCCTCACTATTATATACTTGTTTCTGTTCAAGATGACTTCAGTTGTGTTATCTTGAGGGGCTTTACAAAGAACATGTTTGTGCCCAATTAAATACATTAATTGCATTTTAGTTCATTAAAATGAGGACAATCCGGTCTAAATCAATTCAATTATACCCTATAATGACATCTCATCTCCCATAAAAACAACAGCTGTAATGCTTCTTGTAAAGAAAATGAGCCGACTGTGTGCAGGAGGCAAGAAGACGCCTCCATAAAAACAGTCCCAGCTCCCACTTGTGTCTTCCTGTAACTTACTACCCTCTTGTGGCTCAGGAGAGAAGCAGCATTTGTGATTGAATCCCAGAACCCTCACAGTGCCTCATCACCAACCAGCAGCTGCAGCAAACCACAACTCTGCCACAGGGTGTGACTGCAGGATCCAGATGGAGTGAGTGGCAAGGCAGAGGGAGGAAAAGAGTAAGGCTTATTTTTACCCCCCTTTTTTTCTGTGGGCCGCCCAAGGGGGTCTGCCACAGCCCCCTATCTTCCCACCACAGTAGCCACCAAGCCCTGGAGAGAGAAAGCCAAGGCACCACATATTAACAGCGGCTAAAATAAACAATGTGAGCACACACACAAAATAAATCCACCCTGACTGCCTGACTGGTTGACTGCAGGCACTGGAGCGCAGCAGATAAGCCGGTGCTGTTGCTTGGTGGTCTGTGGGGTTGATGTGGCTGCTGGTGATGCCACAGTAATCTCCCCCTTCCATATGCAAACGTTGGGCCCTCATAACGAGGAGACAGTGTTGCATGTTCAGGCTGAATACACACTCTGCAAACAGCTGAAGTCAAAGGATACATTTGCACAAATACTTCACATACCTGTGGTGGGATACCGCCAAGCACATAGTTAGTGGCAAGTTTCGAGACATCTGGATATCTGCCCCAAACACACAAAAAAGGGAGGTGAGTGGAAGGTTAAATCCTGCAACGTTTATATGTACATACAGTGAGATTACGCAAACCACCAGAACTTTCTCAAATTTTTTTTTAAATGGCAACAAAACTGCTCATAATTGTAAAATGAAAAAGCGACACATGATTTTTAAACTTTATTTACAAATACAAAATTGTAAACTGCATCATGCCCCCTTCACCTCCATAAAAAAAAATCAGTTCTTTTCAAAATTCAACTAATTAAATACTTTCTGTTAATTTAATCTCACTACTATCAGTTATTCTGTGAAGGCCTCAAAGATCTGCTACAGCACAATAGTGAACAGGCAGGTTTAAACCACAAATTCTTTATAAACATGTAAAGTACGTAGTAAAAGATGCGCTGCACAAGTGAGAACAATATTGGAATTTTTAGCCAACTTGCAAAACGTTGAGTGTAACAAAAAAAAACCAAGACAATATCAATCCAAACAAACCATTTCTGCAGTGAAGCATGCTATGGATGCCTTTCTGAGCAGGAACTGATTCGGATTTTGACAGCAAAAATGCTAATTAAATTCTACTTTTTGTAAATTGATACTCTATTTTACATTTTTCACCATCTTCTTGGAGATGCCTGTCTCCTTTATGATAAGAAACAAACTTTCTTGATTTAATAAAAAATAAATAAATCATTTTAAAAACAAACACTACAAGGAGTATGGATAAATTTGGCCTCAAAATAAGATTTTTTTTTTTCCAGCCGTTACACTCCCATCATCTTGGAGTAATACAATATATTTCATGAGAGACATAAAACTTCAGAAGTGTTACTTTGGTGAATAAATCCCTCAAGATCCCCTCTTAAAGACGTTTATTACACTTTCCAATGGATAAATTTGAACACTGTTGATGTGAAAGACAAAATCCGAGAACATTCTGGAGATTTAGGTTCCCCCCTTCACTTATTGCGTGTATTAATGGGTATTTTACTCCACCTCATTCGGCAAATGGAGACATTTTGATGGGGCAGTGACAGCTTTCACAACCAGAAGCTTGGCAAGAAATACACCTTGTTGGATTTGCAGTTTATGGAGTTGGTGCAAACATTTCTCTCTGTACATAACTCGATATTACTGCAGATGTAAGGAGCAGATACTGAGAGTGAGAAGCTATGCGGCCTGTAAGTCTAGAAGCCTAAACCTCACCTCTGTCCAACAACAACAGCGCTGCGGTCTACAACAAACTGGCAGCTGCTCCTGCTGCTACAGGCCTCCAATATGGTCATTAGTTGATGAGAAATAGATTTAGCCACATATTACTGAATATTTACCGAGTAGCTCCTCTGGAAATATTCAGGCGAGATCAGTCAACTTCCAGCTGGATCTTCTCACAGGTGGACGAGGCAGAGCTGGCGCAGGTGGAAGCGATTAACTTAATTATGGTCTCGTCCCATTTAGCTTTGCCCGCGTCATGCTACTGGCCTTATATGACTGCTTTTCTCCTTCTGTTAAACAATTTGTCTAGACTCTAGATAGTAAAGTAGATTTATTTTGGTGTGGCCAGTGTTGTAACACCCACAGATAACAAAAAGCAGCAAAGACCAAGGATGGTTGTTTTTTTACAAAAAGTAGATCATTTGTGTTGGCCAATGTTGCATCACTAGCTGGCACAAGGTAATATTTTAAAATAAGTGTCCCATTAGCCATCTTTGTCAAGTGTAAGAGGAGGGGAAAAAAACACAAAATCTCTCTAAAGACTGGTATGTTAAGTTTAATTACTTTATTCTCTATTTTTTTTAATGACTACTGTCACAACAAAAAGTATTCACCATCTTGGATGTTTCCCCCTTTTGTTGCGTTTTCAAATCAATCACAATCAACATTAACAACAAAAAAGCCATAGTTCTCTTGACTCAAATTTTCCTCCAAGATATCTTCACATTTTGCTGCCTTCATTTTAGATTGCACCTTTAAAAGCCTGCTGCAGACATGATGCTTTCACCACAGCACCCCCTTCACTGTGGGGATGCTGTGTTTGTTCAGTGTTTGCTGTCCACCAAACCTAACGTCTTGTCTGATGGTCAAAAAGATCCATTTTGGTCTCGTCAGACCAAAGAGCTTCATTCCGTTTGAACATGGCGTCTCCTTGAGACTTAATATTTTTTAAAGTCTCCATAAGCCTATCCCTACAATGTCCTGGTGGCCTCTCCCTCTAGACTCCTTGCACTGTCAGGACTTCCTGATCTAGGCAGATTTACACATGGACCATATAGCTTCTTTCACTCTTTGTGAGACTACTGGCACCAACTGGCTGGACGTTTGTTGATTTAGATCAGTCACTTTAAAGGGAGTAAATTTTATGTAAACTACTTATTTTGAGTAAAATATGTTTGTCGAATTGTCATTATTTTGTATAAATCAGTGTTTTTGTCATTTTATTTGTCAAAAAAAGTTGTGTTTTGTTGCTTGTGATTGATTTGTAAAAGCAATAAACAGGATAAAACATCCAAGGGGGTGAATATTTTTATAAGCACTGCAATTATTTGGACTTCAAAAGCCATCATAACACTAAAAAGCAAATACTGCAGTTCCTTTTAAGTGTAAAAAAAAAAAGGAAAGAGAGGTAAAGTAAAAAAAATAAATGACTGCATGTGGCTGTTCCAAATAATTTTGTTTTGAAGAATCACTTGAAACTAAGAAATATTTTTTTCAAAAAACAACAACATTGTTTTAGTTTCCGTTGTCTGAACCAAAGGACAAACAAATCTTGACTCAGATGTTCAGTGACTCATTCTGCCTGTTTTTTCCTACTGAAAAGCTCTAAATTCATCCTTTATAACACTCTTTACTGTCACAACAGAAACCAGACAATGTATTTACGTGGCATATTATGCTCATGAAAATTATCACTAATACTTTCCAGAGCGTCACAATGGTTTTATTGTTTCCCTCTGTTAAGTCCTGTGCACTGTCAATCAGCGTGCTAAATCAAATACAAGCAGCCCCCTAACCACATCAAATGTCAGGTGCACAGAGTTCATATGAAAAGAAAGTTTTTCACACATTGTAGGTCCAAAACCCAGTCGGGATATCGCTGTGTACCCTTGAGCGAGCTACTTTACCAGAGTAAATATTTAGTCAGCTGTATAAATGGGTGCTGTGTAAAAAGCTGCAAAGTGAGCTGGCAGTGCTGGGAAAGAGTCAATGCCAAAGAGAAACGCCTCCACTCAACTATTGAGTGATGAAAATACATGTGTGATTGAATTACACTGTAAAAAAGAAAGAAAGCAGAATAAAAAAAAAATTAGATAAAAGAGGCGGTTTTGTGTATTCTTCAGGCACAAAGTGCCATTCTATAGCCCAATCATGTTAACTTCAGTTGGTATACAAATTCTGTATATGTCAAACATGACTTGAAATAAATTTGGCTCTGTAATCTGTCGCCTTGAAATTGAGTCTTTGTGTCTTTAAGAAGCTCCTACTCTTTTTCGAACACTCCTCCTTCAGCACATCATGCCAACATTTCTTCTGTGAATCACCTTAAACAGTTAGGCTCAAAAAGGTTTGGTTTGAATACCTCTCACAACACATAGAATTATCTCTTTGTATTAATGATTTTATTGGCCTAATTTAAATATTCAGAAAGCTTTGACAATTTTCATTGATGATTTCTTTTTGTTGTCGCATTAGCTATTTGTATTTATTATTGAGTGAATGAAATTAACTGAAAATGCATTTTCCATGATTATGGAAGAGTTTAAATAACAATTCATGTCTTTTCTTCAAAAGAATGATGTCTAAAGCTTTGAATGTGAAAACAACCTTAATCGTGTGATTGTATTTTAAATTTAAGGATAGTTTTGTTAGGTTTCCCCATTGCTTAAGGAATGTAGGTTAGAAAAAGAAAATCATAGAATACAGCCTACACTTAATTTAACCTTTGGCTTATCAGGCCTTTGTGATATCTCCTCTCCTGGCAGCAGAAATTCTGTGCTATCGGAGAGTTTGCACTCTCTCTTTAATTTTCATGCATACATTGTTTTTTGGGGAGTAGTTTCTTTAAACTTGTCACTCTGTTTTAAATGCAAAGTAAAGAACCACAAAGAGATCTGAGGCAGAGTGTGAAGATTGTTCTTTAGATTTATTTTAAATCCTTCTGTATCTTTTAACTTAATTAAATATACAATAAATATATCTCAGATAGATTATCAATAATGGTAATTCTTTATCAGACTGATTTCCAATTCCATTATTTTCTTGTAGATTCTTTTTTTAAAAATTAAATTAAAGGGAATTTTTAAAGCTGATGCAAAATAAATCTTATTCTTAAGAAATACACAGAAATCTCAGTGCTTTGGTTATTTGTAATAGAGTTTGCTCATTAGATTAGTAAATAATTAATTATTCAAACTAGTTATAAATTGAGTCTGATTTATTTATGAACATAAATATAATTTAACACAGCGCCTCAATGCTATTTTACGCTCCATTTAATGGTGCAAAATAGCCATGCTATGTATTTTTTATCCTTTACTAAACTTTAACCAAGATTTCACCCATCATTTAGTCTAAACATAAACCAGTAAAAATTGTTTTAGTGCTTAGGGATCTAAACTTCAACATTTCTGAAAATGAAAACACATAAGCACACATGCACACACCTGTAGTCAACATGTTTATGAAACAACACTCAGCCCTCCTGGCCCCACCTCTATTACCCAATTACACTCGCCCTGCTTGTAATGATTGTGTGGTCTGAATGATAGCCAGCCTGTTTTGTTGTTTCTTACCACATTCCCTCTCTCACACACACACATACACCCACACCCCCACGCACACACCCCGTCTGTTTGCGTCTGGATGGATTTCCTCTATAAGAATTAGAAGTAAAGGCAGCGTCTCAGTTAGTAGGGAGTAGGGAATGTCTGAGGCTGAAACACGAGACTTTAATGATCTGGAGAGAATCCAAAAAACTCCTCGCCCCCACACCTCTTTTTTTTCCTTTCCTTTCTCTTCACCCTCTCTTGTGAAACTTTGGCTGCCATAAGCCCTGCAGAATAGATTTGTTTGTGTGCCGAAGTAGCTGAGAAACAGAGTCAAGACTCACTGTAAAGCGGGTGTCTTCGGGCGGAGGTGGAAGCCACAGTGGGTGGACACCCACACGAGACATTCCTGACTGACAGTGAGCTGTAAACAAACATGTCTTGGCTGAAGGGTTCCAAAGGTTCTCTTCAGAAGCAGAACGGAAAACATTAAAATATGGATGATATTGTGAGGCACCGACCACCAGCATTGTTGATTTTGGAATGGAATTTCTGCAACTCTGAGAAGTGGGGTATGTTTTCTTAGTCACTCACCCAGAAAATAATAAAATGACTGTGTTAAAAAAAAAAGGAAAAACATTTGCATTGAAGCATTCAGATCAGACATAACAGCCTTTGAAAAGTAGTAATATGGAGTTATGGGGGGAAAAAAGTACAACTTCTTTTAGTTTTTACATATTAGCATTGGTCAGTATCAGGGATAATTGTCTTATAAATATCTGGTTTCAGTTGTATTTCTAACTGTAAGTGTGCAAATATACATAGCCATTTCAGGATAATTATATATTAAACAGAGCTCAAGCAAAAATAGAAAAAAAATGGTTGAATTGTAACCCAGTCTACTTTACAACAGTTTATAACTCTCTTAAAGTCCCACCAGAGCTTTTGATTCAGGACATCTTTCAGCTAACTGAACCAATAAACATCTTCGTGTCTTTCTATACTCGAACCCATGACTGCAGGGCATGGGTTCGAGCAGGCCCATAATGTAATACCTCCGCCACCGTGCTTAAGAACTTCATGAGGTGTTTGTGCTGATTTTCCAAGTTTACTTTTTGAACAATAGCTTAAGATTTTCATCTTTTTCTGCTTATGTCTGAAATAAACAGAATAGAGTTGCTTAAGTGGAGCGATAAAGAATGTACATAAAGAGAATGAATCAGATGATTAAATTTGATTCATTCTCAGCTTGGTTAATTACAGCTGTTATCCAAGCTGTAATTAGGAAGAGTTCAGGGATTTTAATATTTTTCCATACTTAGTTTTTTTTCTATATTTATATTTATGAAAAAATATAAAATAATGAATTTCAAACATTAAAACTGTGTAGGAACCCTAGTGAAAATGAATCTTTAACATCCAGATAAGCTGTTATTTATCCCCCTCTGCCACCTCATCCTACCCAAAGAAAAATCTTTGATGAATGTTCCTTGGATATCTAGAGGGAACTTGTTTGAGTTGGCGTTGGACATTGTTTGGGACTGTGCACAGTAATTTGAGACAGCTGCAGAGAGTACACCTCAGCACCAGAGGCAAACTGTTTCTATTATTGTTAACAACTATTCAGATGTAAAAGAAAACACACAAGTCTAAGTGCCAATAAGAAGTTTATTTAAATTCAGTCAATATTGTTAAAAAAAAAAAAAAGCCATGAAATACCTCCAATATTTCTTTATACAAACTCTAGTTGCTTGAAATGATCTAACAAAATCCTTCCTGCTAAACATCTGCAGAGAAAACTAGTAAGGCCAACTGGAAAATGTTTCCTCAGAATTCAAACCAGGCGAGAAACGGGCCTGTTTTTCCTCAGAATTCTGATGATATGCAATAAATTTACATATTGAAATCAGAGCAATGAAAAAAACAAAACAATATTTACAGTTCCTTTTTAAATCAGATTTGTTTCGTAACAAAAGCCTGAATAAGAAAAAGAAAAACATGTGGCAAATGCGAGAAAAGCATTTTGCTTCATCCATATTAAAGCACTTTGCGGAGCTACGTTATTGATGCGTACATTTGCTACTTCAGATCTGCCTTCATACCAGAGGGAACGTGAAATGTGACCAGGTTCTAATTATTCCAACGCTCCTCGGATCCTTTTTTACTTCATAAATATCTTCAGTTTTGCTTGACTGCAATGTTGTCTCCTTCACCATGTACGTTATGAAGTAGCTGTTAATCTGCCTCTTTTTGGTTCAATGTGCATCACCTACATCAAGAAAAAAAATCAAGAGGTTTTTTTGCTTTGACAAGAGCTTTTTTGAATTACTGCAGCAACGAGGCAATAAAAATACTTTACTATGAGCTACATGTGTTTGGATATTTATAAATCTCAAGGTTCACTAGTCCTGAGACATTTCCTACAATTCTGAGCTGAGCTACACTCCCCCAAGCATTTGAGGCAACAAGGGAAAAAAAAAAAAAAAAAATCAAAGCATGTTTGCCAGTCTGTTACAATTTTTTTTTTTTTTTTATAACGAAGCATCTTTGCATTCCGGTTTGTATTATTTTCAGCTTCTAGTTTAACCCGGTTAAATACTGTAGGCAGAAACACTGAAGCTTCAACACTGTTCACAAGATCTCTGAATCAGCCCAAAATGAAAGGAAAAAAGTTTTCAGTTACAATCCAAGAAGAAAAAGAAGAATCTAATTTAATCTTCCAGAAACAAAGGCTTGTGACATTTCCTCTGCTGGCAGAGACGAAGTCAACTGAAAGGTCACTTATCTAACTGAACATTGATAAGCTCCGCTATAACGTGTCACACATACAACAGTGAGTGAAGAACAAAAACAATTAAATGATCAATGTGGAACAAGGGTGACCTCTGCTGATTCAACTAAGAGATACCTTCATAAGACCAGAGGGGGAAACAACAACAGGATGAGCAGAGAAGGAAAAGAAGTCCAGAGTTTTTTTTTTTCTTCTGTCTCATAAATGAGGCACATCAGTTCAGATGCTGAGGAGTGGGAGGTGTGGGGCAGTGAGAGAGGACGGGGGAGTGGGTTGGGATTTTAGTGGGGAATGTGGGCCGTGAAGAGAGGTTTATTTGACCAGCCTCTTGGCTACATCTCCATAGGCGATCTCTATCTCCTTGTCACTGGGGCAAGTGTTGGTGAACTCTTCACGTGTGTAGGCGTTATTCAGGTACTTCCAGATGGACGTCATCTCTTTGGGAATGTCAAAGCCTCTGTACTTCTTAGTCACAACCTAAAAGAGAAAGTTCAAAGTTCTCTTGAATCACCTGCAACATGCAACAAAGAACTGCAGGCAACTGACATGAAGATACAAATGTCTAGGGGTATTTTCATTCTTCATACCCTCTAAAAACCCTTCATCACAGTCTGTTTAAACTTAAAAGTTATGATACATACTGCTGTGTGAGAAAAATTAAATCTTACTCCCGAGGGGTTTAATCAGGTTCAGTAAAATTCATCTAATATGACTCAAACTTGCTTAAACCATCAATGTTTACCTTAACTATGTGAAGTTTGGGCAGCAGGTTGCAGTCCGCCAGGGTCATTTCATCCCCGTCCAGGAACTTGCGGCTGGAGAACTTGATGTCCTCGATGCTGTTGTGGTCGATCTCGTCGGGCAGCGGGGAGCGAAGGTAGTCGTCCAGCTTCTGCAATGTCTTTAGCAGCCCACGCTCCAGAGCTGAACACAGCGACAGGAAACGGAGATCATTGCACTGCAGCTGCTTAGGCTGTATGCTTTTCAACCACACGAGGGCAGCATTTATTAAGTAACATACAACATGTACATTAACTAAAACATTGTTTTTATCATATGTAGTTTAGATTAGAAATTTCTTCTAGCAATATTCTGCATTCCGTTAGGATGGAAGGCAACTTCTACACAAAACACATTTTATCATCTGTGATTGTTTAAGAGATTTTATTGTTTGAAAAAATGTGATGAATTTGAGGGAATGAAAGCTTCGGGGGTTCAACAGCTGCTATGTTTTAGAGCGCTTATCAGTGAACTATGAGATTCAGCCTCTCACTGTTGACACAGCCGTGGCCCTCGTCTAAACTCACTATGGATCAATATTTTCCCAAGGCGGAGCACTGGTAGCTGAAGCGAGATATGGACTTCTCCATAAAGATCCGTAACAAGAAACCTAACCTAGATTAAGCAACCCCTAAAAGACTTGATATTCTAATCTGTAGACTCACTGAGAGATGATTTACTTTGCAGGGTTAAGGTAGAATAACAGGGAGGAGCAGACTGTGAGCAATGGCTGCAGAGAGTTTTTTTCTGGAAAGCTCCAGGTGAGATGAGGAGCGACACAAGAGGAGGCAGCAGAACAAAAGAGCTGTGTTCCTGAATCAGGGCAGAATCCGCCAATCAGGGCAGGGCTACAAAGGTTGCTTAGCGACCAGACAGCACTCCCTTCACAGCTGAAAGGTATTCATGGTGCAGTTAATCTTACACACCTGTGTGAGAATGCGAGTGTGAAAGACAAATACAGGTCATTTACCCTCGTTTGCGTCTGGCTTGGAGTTCTTGATGAAGGCAGAAAACTTGGCGAAGATGTCCATGCCGGCTGTGTTAGACTCAGGGTGTTTGGCACCAAGCTTGATGTATCTAAAAAAAACAGCATATAAAACAAAGTCTGTGCTTTACCAAAGGAGAAAGGAGAATATTTTTGTCATTGTAGCAATCACACCAGACAGCAAAAAAAACAATCTTCAGTTGCCCAAAAAAACCTAAAATCATGAGTAAGGCAATGTAATCTATAATCTAAAAGTAATGTACCCATGTAGAGCATAAAACTAACTGCACATCATCCTGGTGAAATGAAGGTGGTTTATGCTTTTCTTCAATGTTAACAGGCCAGATGGATGCAGTCAAATACAAAGCAACTAAGGAGAAAAGCTAAGAAAGACTTCAGACAAATGTAGGTTTATCACCCAACAAGACAAACCAGAACATGCAACCAGATCAAAATATATAATGATGTAGACTAAAACAGATCCATGTATTGAAATGGTTCCCTTGAAATCTAAACTTACGGTAAATTCAGTAGAGAATCAGTGACCAGACTTGAGAAATACTGGTCAAACACACCCACACACACACACACTTCATACAACTGACTGAGGTGCTTTATTTGCAAAGAAGAATGGTCAAACACTTCTGTCTATAAAAAAGCTGATAAATATACGGATTCAGGAAGTTGTGATTTTTAAATTATGTTTTAAAGCATGTACAGTTTTATTTTATTTCACAATTATAGGCTATTTTGTGTTTGTGTATCAGATAAAATATATCCAAGGGCTTTTACTCAAAAACAGACTGGTACACCAAAATTTGCTTTCAATTCATTCATTAAACTTAATGCAGTGAGCACTCTCAAATAAATAGTGACCCAAACTTCGTTCTTATTGCTGAAAAAAAGAGACCTTTTCTTCTGTTTTTCCAAATTGAGCCCAAAATAATTTGCAGACTTGTTGCCTCTTTTTTAAATAAAAGGCAAACATTCAAAAAACCTTTTGAACATGTAGTGATTCACATTTCCTACATATAAATCCAACTACTTGTTTTAATAAAATACTGCAAGCCTAATTTATTGTTGGTGCTAAAACATTTGGACACCACTGGTGTAAGTCCCTTTTTCTAGACGCCTTGTGGCATAATTCTCTAAATGACTTAAGTTGAGGCCTCCACTCCCATTTTATGCTCGGTGTTTTGACTGTAATGAGTTACATTTGGTGCATAGGTGTGGTGTGCTATTATAATATGGGACAGAAAGGACTCACTTGGGTGGGCTGAGAACATCCTCCAGGAACTCCTCGATCTTGTTGACATCAGTTTTGACCTCGCCATTAAACGTGACGAAGGGCGGGTGCGTGCCGGGAGCCAGGTTCTGGAGGTCTGCGGGCTTCCTGTGAAAACAAAACCATTCGATTCAGTCAAAGCTGCTTTTTTTTTTTTTAAAAAAACCAAGCCGACAAGGCATTTCTCCCACTGCAGCTCCAGCTGCTGTCTCTCTAACCGAGTGTTGTGCGCTTGTGTGTGTCCTCCATTCTGCGGCCTTCGCAGCCAGCACATTCTGTACCAGATGGCAGGCAGATGAGGCCGAGACACAAACAGAAATGAGCATGTGCTGAATGAGGAGTGTGAACACAAGTGAGTGGTCAAACACAAACAGCCTGTTAAATCCTCTCGCTAGAAAAGCAACACAAAACACAGCAGCGATGTTGCTGTGGGCTACAAAAACAAACGTCCACAGATCCTCAATGTTTTCATTGTGATGACGGTGGCTGCAGTTTGAGAAAAGCCATTTAAGGGCAAAGAAAAAAGGGGAAATGACCTCAACTCTTTGGCATGTTAATGGGGTGTGGTACAGTCCCCAAGTGATATCACTGAGGAGTGGGTAAAGAGGTGCCCTCAGTCCAGGAGAACAAAAACATGTTGACCAATCAGAAGATTAAGAAATTCCAAAGAATTATTAAAATATGTAAAACATGTTTTTCCAGGGAAACAAGTTCAGCATGGCTTCCACTACTGGTTAAATTCTAAAGTAAAACCACCATAAACAAAAACATGCATTTCATGTTAGTTCAAAAGGCTCCAAATGACAAAGAAAAGGCACATCTATGAGTTATTCATTCTAAAAGCAAAAAATATAGCAACAAGAAAGAATTACAACTGGATGGAAGGGGAGAAGAAGTTAAAAAAAAAAAATAGTGAGCAACATCCACTGCTCTACACTGCTGGATTTTATAGCATCCCTGCAGGAGCCACAAAGGGAAATATATGCAAATATTTGAACTAATAGTGAATGTGCAGGCATGTGAGTAAAGCCTGACAACTAGCTGGCTTTAACTTCCAGCTGACTTTTTGAGATTCAAATTCCAGAGGTTTTGGTTGAACTTTTGAGTTAAATTATATGAATGATAAAATGGTGGATGAATGGAAGAATAAATTGATGGAAAGGTGGAGGACTGAATTAATCTGAACAGACAGATAGGGATGGATGGAAAAAATTGATAGATTTGTTTAGGAACCAAGAGGAATGTGACTCAAAGTTACATTGCTTTTTTTTTTAAGGGGGAAGCCCAATCATATTTCTATTGGCATATAAGCAAACAATGTTTCAAAACAAAGTGGCAAAAATATGTAGAAGACATAAATCATCCATCATAACCCTGGACGGAGGTGAAGATAATCGGAAAAAGTACATGTTCCTGAAACTGGGAGGCAAAACTAAAGAAAAATTTAGAAGATCACAGTTTTCTTATCCAAGTGGTTGGAAAACATGTTCCACACCAAACAGGAAGGGAGTCGAGTCAAGGAGCTTTAAATAGCTTCTCTGGAGCCTATACGTTTATTTTTCTCTCATTTTCTACAGCTTGGGAAGGGGTCATGGGAAAACCAAACAAGGAGTGAGGAAGCAGCGAGCGTGTTAAAGGGTGGAGCTGGATCAAAGGGCTACAGCACAGCTCCACCCAGGAAGAAATCAAAAAGATGGAAGAACGCATTTTGTCTGAAATTAAGCACGGTTTAAAAACAAGCAGGCCTCACCTTTTCAGATCCACTGTGGTGACGTTAAAGACGACTCCTTTAAGCCAGAGTATCATAAAGAGCCTCTGAGAGAAGGGGCAGTTTCCGATGCTCTCGCCGTCACTTCCCGCCTTCAACAAACAGAGTGAGAGTTAGAAAAGCAGAAGAATAACCAAACAACTTCATGTATCTTTCTTTAGAAAGAAGAGGACAAAATGGGTAAAAAAAACAAAAACAGATTTAATCTGGAAACCCTAACAGTTAAGTTCTAAACATCTCTGAATGCACTTGCATTTTAGGGCTGAAATAATTCAACAAGTAGAGACCATATCTCTGTTACACAACCTTTTCAAAGTTCACAGCTTTTCACTTCACTCCCCAAGTGAGGGTCTGTTTCAGATAATGATTCTTTCAGGCTCTCCGCCTCAAAAAAGATAAGTAGGAGTGAAACGCTCGACATCGACTCTTAAGTCCTAAAGACCTCAACACATTTTCCTCTTCATCAATCTGCAAAAACACTTCAGAGTAACGGAAAACTTAAGAATAAGACTTTTTTTTCTTAAGTAAGCAAATTTAGATAAATACCAATATCAAATTTAACAGCCTGAAATTACAGAAGTCTTAAAAAAAACGTATGTAAGTCCAGAATAAAAAAAAAAAAAGAGTCTAATCTGAAGAAGGTTTTTAATACAGAAATCCGAGCCTAAATATTCACGAGGAAGACTGATGACTGTCTACAAGGAGGGTAAGCAACAGACCATCATTGCTCTTTTCCGAGTGCTGTATTCAAGCATGTCAATGGAAAGTTAAGTGGAAGGAAGACAAGTGGTGGGAAAAGATGCACTTAGTAGCAGTCAGTTCTTCAAGAGAGCACAGAGTTTTATGTTGGACATGGGCTAGACCGTGTCTAGCCCATGTCCACGGGCTAGACACGTGGACATGTCTAGCCCGTGTCTAGACATGTCTAGACACGTACCTGGTACCAACTTGGTACCAGGTGTTGGTACCAGGGGTACCAACACCTGGTACCCCTGGTGTGGTTAACCACACCCCTGGTCGAGGTGTGGTTAACCCACACCTCGACCAGAGGCCTCATCAGAACTGTCTTGAAATTGTGCATTTCACTTGGAAATCAAAAAAGATGAGTCTTAATAAGCACTTGGAAGCTTTTCTGTATCCACAACACAAAATCAGATTTCCTTTTACAGCAGGACTTGCATTGCTGAATGTACCAACACCTGGTTTAATGATCGTCTCATTGTTCTAGTTCGACAAGAAAATTTCTTTCATTTAAACACCACAGGAATCATTGTAGAGAGGAACATAAGGAGCCAGACTCAACAATGCTGACAAGCTGGGAGTGCTATGAAAGCAACCTAATATTCCTGAAAGTCTCAGCTGAGCCACTGCCCCAACACCTCCAAATCAGGCCGAACTGATAAAGTAAATCCTGCAGAACCAAGTACAACATGCCTTCACTCTTTTCTTTAACCAATTTAGAAAATGTCTTATTTAAACTGAATAAAATGAATAACATCCTATCTTCAAAGTTGAACAACACAAAGATGAAAGTTCCATATTTATTTTGTGCATGTAAAGCAGTTCTGTAACTCTGTCCATCAGTTCTGCAGAGCACAAGCTGAGGTCATTTGAATGCTGATGCCCTGGAATATATTCATTACGGTAGAGCTGCAGAACTCTGCATTCCTCTCTCTCTCTGCAGTTCTCCTTAAGGCGGTTTCACATCTTAAAGAAACGGCAAAGATCATGCAAAGTGGGCCAAAAGATAAGACTCATAGTTACTATAGGACAGATTTGGAAATTGTGACTGATTAAAATCAGTTGACATCTTAGATAAACACTTTCCTATCAGAGATGCAGGTCTGATCTGTGGACAATAGAGGACTTTGTTCCAACCAAACCCAGCATTTTTTTGCTCATGTGGACAGACTTGCTGCTGTTGTCCTCTGTGTGACGCCCTGTGGGATGGCTCTGTTTGATCTGTCTGCTGGCTCCCATTGTACAGAGGCTGTCCTCTCCCTTTCCCTTTTTGACTTCAATATCTAAAACGCTGGGATTAAATCCCACAGCCATTATTTGGTAAATGAAATTCCCCTCAAGCGTTTGCATGATCAGCTCCAGAATAAAGCTGCGGCCTCGGGGCAGTCAGACCTGTGTTAGGATCAGAAGGACATCAGCGGGATGATTATCTCCAGCGCAGCGCCTACAGAGAAGCTTTCAGGTCTAGATCAAGGGTGGAAACGCGACACAGCAACCGTTCCCATAGCAATGGCTGGAACATATGACATAGAAAGAAGAGCTTCCACCATGCAGAGGAAGAATTACGCAGGTGAACTGTCTGAAGCATGCTCTCTGTCAGCAGTGATCAAATGCAAAGCACATGACAAAATGGCATTTGTAAAATAAAAGAGAGTTTACTTTAATTCAAGATACAGAGCAGCTTTAAAATAGAGTTCATATGAGCCACTGTGATCGAGAAAGAGGGCACAGCAGGCCTGAGAAAGAAACGACACCGTTTTCTTCCTTGTTCTTAGAGCAGTGGCAGACAGCAGCTCTCTGCCAGGAGAGATCTGCAGCATGACGAGAGCCAGAGACGTTACAGGAAGTCAGGAGGAAATTAAGGATCAAATGTTTTGATAAACATGAAGGAGTGTGAGAGGTAATGGATGCTTTAAGTGGGAATGAAAGGAAGAGGTTAGATAGCAAGCTCTACAAGCAATGTGCTCTTTGGCTTTACAGCCCTCTTCCCTTTTAATTCGTTCTCCCCTCATCCTGGGCCCCTCTGTGGAGTTGGGGGGGGGTTGGGCATTTGGAAAGAAGGGAGAAACTATTCCAGAAATGTCCTGTTACACCCCCCCAACCAGGATGCCTTCCTTAGTTTAGGAGGTGATGCTGGGAGAGAAGCGTTTTACTGTACAGAACAGCAGAATGATATTGTCCTCAGCGTTGCCATTAAAAGGTGAAAATTCGTAACTCAGAAGAGGTTTGGGATGCCTTGTAAACAGTGTCCGCCTTCGTCCTACTAACACTTTCCAGAGTTTGACATTTAGGAGAAGGTTTCTGGAGAGACTTCTGTAACACACCAGACAAAGCATGGCTTGTTTGTCAAGTTTTAGGTCATATTTTAATAAGAGGAAGGAAAAAAAGAAAAACACAAATAAAACTCATGCACATGAACAAGTTATATACCCATAAAAGGCAAAGCACATAAATTGGCAAAGGTGTAGCTTTTCCAAATAGGGCTGCTATTCTGATGATTATTCAGGGGGGAAAAAAAAGAAAAAAAACTCAGCATATTATGCACATTTTTTACTTGTTATGCGATATTAGAAATACATCAAACATGTAAATAAATACATGCATTGCTGCTTTATATGAGCATTTTATTGCCTAAAATGCATTAACAGCATTAATTTAGTGTACACTTCTGCAGCTAAAAAAATACTAACATCAATATGTGAAAAGCTCAGCCCCTTTCTGTTGGACTTGACATCAACACAGTGTAGATCTGATCTGTTGATTATATTTTAGATTAACCGATAAATAATTGGATAGCTATCGGTGCTTAATAGAAGATCTTTTTTTACAGAATTTGAACTGGGTAAGGCTAAAACTATGCCACTTGAGGAGTTCACAGAAGATAAGATACATATTTTCAGTCTGTATGCTCCAGTTAATGATTAATCAATTACTAAATTAGTTGCTGATTATTTCAATAAATCAATTCATCACGATTAATCATTTCAGTTCTATTTCCAATTAATTCAATTGATTTCTTAAAGCACGTATTAACATTTACTAGTGACAACTGTGCTCATTTGTTTTCCCCAGTATTAGAAATGTCCAGCAGCTGCACACATATTTAAGTCATTTGGAAAAAAAATTAAAATAATATCTGAAACAGGAAGTAAGTATCAGCTGACTTTTGCAAACAGCAGAGAGAAAAAGCAACAGATTCCAAACACACACACCGTTGCAGTGGAGGGTGTGAAGTGTGACGTATCTAGGAGATAACGACCCGGACAGTGAGGCCAAACAAAAGTACTCAGGATGTTGCTGGGTATGCACTCCCAGGCACCAAGTCCAAGCCCATAACATTTTACAAGCATAAAATACAAGCTCAACATTCTGTTTCTAGAACGGTGACGTGACAATATTCTACAATAATGAATCCTCTTCATGCAGGGCACAGTCCGCTCAGCCTCTGATATAGAGAGCTAATTTTAGTAACGTGGCGGCCCGTGCAGCTCCCCTCCCCGACACACTTCTTTTTCTAAATTGGTTGGACTGCTCTGAAGGTTCAAGCTGCACTTGACCGAATAAGGAACTGACGATGTAACGAGCGCCACAGCTTCTCTCCTGATGCTTTCACACAGTAGGAATGCAGCCATGGAAACCTGAAGGGCAATGCCTCTCGAGGCTTTCTGGAAAAGTCTCCAGAGTTGGTGGGTGACTAAAATAAACCCTGACTACATATGAAATGAACAACTCTGACATAATTACAGAGCTTGTACTGGAATTTTGTTCACTTTATAGTTTGAAAAAAACTAAGTGTAATAATTACTCATGGGCCATATTTTATAATCATTCAGGGCCTTGCAAAATTATGTACACCTCTTTGAATGTTTTCATACTTTGTGAAGCTGGGATTTTATATGATACATCTACATAACGTAATGTTAAGATCACTATGCTGCTCCTGTGTGTTAACAGATTCTCCCACCTGTGCTGTAGATATTTTATTTTATTTTGAATTATTTTAATGACAGAAAGCTAAATACACTTCAGATTTGTTACCTAAAAATTGTTCCACATTAGAATAACATTCTAATTTTCACTGACTACATCTATGTATGAAATACATCAAAGTTTCTGATTACAGTGTAAGAAAATCTGAAAAAGTTTAAGGGCTATGCCTACTTTTTCAAGGCATTAAAGTCAAAAACACTAAAAAAAATTCTTTAAGGGTAAAAAAGTGAGGTTTGGCCTTATGAGTGAATGACTCAGACTGGACTGGGTGGGTAATGAGTCCTGACCACAGTCAGAAAGATGAGTGTACACAGGAGTCATTTTCAGCTGGAATATGGGAACACCAACACGTCTTTAGTCTGGCTCTGACTCAGGCTGCAGTCACTCTGTGGAAAACTCAGGACCTTCCAGTCAGTTGTTTGACTACTGTGCTGGATTAGTCCATGAAAACCAATGGATTTTTTGTGGAAACTTTGACCCTGAAGACTAAAAAAAGCCTGAGCAGAAATGAAGGGAAGATAAAGGTAAAACAGGAGGTAAATGTTTCACCTTTACAGCTGGAAACCAGTCCCTAATTCCAGTGCTAGCATGCCAATCAATGCCACAGAAACTCTGGTTTTATCCGCCCTGCTGAACAGACAGAGGCCAAACTGACGTGCCAAAGATTTGCCTCCCAGGTCGTCTGCTACATCTTGCTTTTCCCTATAACACTATAAATAACCAAATATGCAAAAAAGTAATAGCTCATGCTCCAGTCTGCAAGTTTGAATAGGTCAGTACATAGACTATTTTTATGCATCTTACTGCCCTTTGCTTTCAACTAGTGTTGTATTTCTAATTTCCATACAGTATGAAAATACTTTATTTCAAGCCTATCAAAAGGTCTCAACGGTATGAATGTTTTCTTTAATAAAGATAACTTTCATTTTAAAAAATTATCTTGTAGAAGTGAAAATTGCTTATTAACAATAAACAGCCAATCAATGTACTATTTATATAAGAGAGTATATCTTCAGTCTTAAGTTACTTGTCTATATGATCAACATTCTTTGCTAAAACCCCCCCCAAAAAAACCACACACACACAAACCTGAATTCTTTTTTAACCCCTTTTTTTTTTAGCAGATGAATTGTAAATACGTAGCAAGAAAACAACATAAGTTACTCTCACATTAAGCTCATTATTTCACGAGAATGCTCTAATCCTGAATGTTTTATCTTCGGATGTTGGACTTACAAAAATGCAGGCTAGAAGTTTGCGTTTTGGTCATTTTTTTTCTCTTCTACATATCTGTGGTTACAATCAACATTCTCTTTAGCTGAATAACATTTCTACTAAGTTTTTCTCTGTGTGTTTTACTACCACAGGAAACGGCCATAAAGTAATAACTAAGGGTGTAATGAGATCTCATGGCACGAGATGCAATATAGGAGGCAGGAAAATCCACCAACAGCACCATATTACCACCTAATTAAAATATCCTTTATTGCCTGCCATGTACCAATTTTTATGTCGTGTGACAAGGATGATGAAATTTTGCCCAATGATACACAACAAAATAAGCACAGAGCAACTTTATATGAAATAAATGAAATAGAATTTTTTTTTTGTTCTGAGACTAAACTAACAAGTCAGCCATGTCCAAGTCTAACACTATTAGACATTTTTTAAGTTTTAAACTTAAAGCTTCAAAACTGATTATGGTTTGACTTAATTTTTATATTTATATGTTTGAAAAGTTTATGAAAAATCTTGACAAAACTCATGCATCAAACTGGCTGCATCGTACATCAAATGGTAAACAGAGAATGCTAAACCCAAATACTGTTAGTACAATGAAGCTAAACTGTATAGATATTCTACATCTATTGTATATTCCTACATTAAGACAATCTCTTTTGTTGATATCCAAACCACACCAGCTCTTATTTCACAGGCAGAACTAACCTAGTTGATGTGGTCAAGAAGATGTGTGCTTTTCAAGGATGTGGACACAAATTAGTTTTGGTCTAATAGAAATTAAAGGGACTTGCTTCTGCAGCACCTGTTCAAATTGGTGTAATAACACACCAGCAGATTGATTAGGCCAGCAGCCAGAGACTCAGTCAACCAGACAGAAGCAGCAGCTCACGGCCGTGCTGCAGAAGCAAATTCACAAAGCGTAAACAACACACAGCAAAACTCTGTGACTAACCTGTGAGACAAGACATTAATCTTTGTCCTCTAACTCATAATGCTGACAGATGAATAAACTGCTTTAATTAATAAGTAGAAATGGTTGCTCAGAATGAGATGAAGAATAGCTTAAGACAGAAAAATAAGACACCATTCGGCCTTGGATGTTATTATAGAAAGTAAAGAGAACTGTGCCACTTTGCTTACTGAAGAAGAAGATCTTTGTGTTTCCATAACACCGGCAAATCACAAGGCATGTCTGACTGTCACATGTTGCAACACATAGCACACCACTGGAGCAACTGTCCCTCGGGTCTCACAGTAAATCTCACAGGACAGAGATTGTGTGAGCATTAATGTTTACCATGAGGTTCACGAATAGAGACGATAAAATTAAACCCCACTGGGAGCCCCGTCTCCATCGACAGCAACAGAAACGCTAAGTTGTTGTCAGCTTCAATGGTTCCCATGGGACCGTCCCGGTTGACACGCACAAACACAGATGGGCTCCTCTGCCACCCAGACCTGAAAGCACTTCTCAGAGCACATTTACTGGCAGCAGGCTGGAAGTCTGGAGGCAGCAGCAGAAGGCTTTGCAATCCTAATGTGTGACCCTGGCACGGTCTCGGCATGCAGACGGAGATAAGCACTGCCTGTTTCCCAGACTCATCAGTATTCTGCTCATTTCCATTCAGTCAGGTCGGATGGAGGCGGAGAGCGTTTCTAAATTAGCAACAGTAACTGATAAAAATATGCCTACAGTACCCTTTGAACTTTTCTTTTTTAAATACACATTTTGTCCCATCACAAACTTTTATCTATATCATTAGTGACAGACAGACAAAATTGCACATAAATGGGAAAAAAAAAATCATTGATGGTTTTGTAAAAAAATGGGAAGCGTGTCATTCATTTAGCCTCTTAAATCAATACTGATAAATAAGCCAACTACACCACAAGTCATATAATCAGTAAATATTGTGTGTGTAGTTTCTCTGAATCCATTATCCAAGTTGTATCTATCCACATAAACTGAAAGGCTGGGCAAAGGGAAACAGTAAAAACCCCCCCAAAAAACCCAGCCAAACAAAACATTTTGAAGTTTATAGATGTAACAGGACCACATTAGACACATGCTACATTTAACACATGGAGACTATCACCACACAAAGTGACACCTGATGAAGGTTATCTACTTGGCGTTTCGATGAGTGGAGGTGCCAAGTAAAACAGACGAGTGGACGACAGGAAGTCAACGTCCAGCAGGAGGATACTACTGAAACCAAAATGTTATCTAATCTTTTGATGAGGTCAACATAGCCATGTGCAATTCGAAGCTATAAAAACAAGCAATCATGAGAACAGTGTGGAATGCTGCCATGGCAATGTGAACATTGTTGCTATAAACAAGGGCAGGTAGAAAGAAATGCAAGATCATCACAATATCTCCAATCTATGGCCGTCAGCTTCTTCTAAAAGGTAAACAAGTCAAGCTGTTCATAAATAGTTTATGGCGAGTCTTTTTTCTTGAAAGATTATTAGTCAACTTGAAAATTTCACAGTAATCTGACAGATAAGACATCGCACTGCGTGGAGAATTTACTGAACCCCAACTCACAGTAATGTGCCTATGGCAACCTGTGTGTCTCTACTATTGTCTCCCATTACTGGGTTTAATGCAGCAAAGTGAGAACAAGGTCATCAATAATGCATGCGGGCCACTGCAGCTCCGAAAACAAGAACAAATAAAGATACACATTGAAAAAAATGTTTGGACTGCATGGAGCGAAGAGGGAGAGGCAGATGACAAAAGTTCCTCACAGTTCTAAACCTTTGAGACCAAGGGATGATGCAACCTCTACTGCAAGATGTGAAATCAGAAATAAAGAGAGGGTTAAGCTTGTTGCTTAGTGCCAATAACACAGACTTGTCTTTAGACAGTTTTTCCTCAATGTTGCCATGGAAGTCTGCCACCTCAGTAAACACTAATGCTTAAAAGTATCGACACACTGGCAGACATTTAAAAAAAGGCTTGGACTTTCTCCAACCTGAACTGCTTTGTCATTCAGACAAAAAAGAAGGAAAAAAAGCTGCAGTGTTTGCATGAACACTGCACCTTAAAGGCACATTCCACATCTAATTTGTCAGATTTCACATCAAACCTATTTCAATATCCAATATTTGTTTACTAGCTGACATTTTACGCACCTTTACTTTCAGTAAAATACATAAAACAGTTTGAAAGGCTGGTTGTAAAAGCAACTTAAATTGATGGATGCTCAATGCAAAACATTCACAGTAAGCATCTGAGAAGAGTCAGGTATGAAATGAAAAAGAGGTGAAATGAGCATCACCTGGTCAATTTGGATTTGATGGCATGTTGTGCTCATATTCTTAGTTCATTATGATAAGTTTCAGTTTAAATATTTCCCATTGCACGTTTGGAAGATTATTATGGGCACCTCCCTTTGGAGGTTTTACAGATGCTGATGAGAGCACTTATTCTTTCTGAGCTGGGAAAGCCAGCAATCCCCCAGAATGAACTGGAGTGTGTGATGGAGGTGGTTGGGAACCGTTAACCGTCAATCCGAATAAGTGTAAGACAATGGATGGGTGGATGCATTTCTGTGTTGATTAGCCTCTGTTTGAAGCAGAAAACATTTCTCATGTAAAGTTATTTGTTTATTTGATGCTTTACATTCACCCTGTAAGTGGTTGGTACAAGAGTTGCAATGCTGCAAAAACTAAATAAAAAGAACCACTTTAACATGAGATTTCCTAAAGTTTCAAACCTTTTGGTATGTCCATCCTTTCCAAATATTTGTGCTCTCAAACCAACAACCTCTAGCTCAATGCAGAACCACCTCCCACTACCCCAAACCCCCCTTTCCTCCCTCTTTTTCTCCCCCCATTTACTATTTTCCCGCCCTGGAAAGGAACACATGCTAAAGAAAGAAAACAGCCATTCACAAGTCCTCACCATCATTATGGTCACTGATGAGGCAGAGCTGCATGAACTGGCCTCAACGCAGTAGGCCTGAACAACTAGTATAGAAGAATATAGAAAACTCGTGTTCAATTAGACAGGCTGCATTAAAACAAAAACGACAATTTCACCAATTTTGTGTTAAAACAAAACCAGCTTACCTTTAAACAAAAACAAGCTGGGAACTTCACAGACTACCTGATGCCCATTATCCAAAATAAATACTTAAAATAAATATTTAATCAACACAACTGATTTCCAACACAATTGACTGCGTTACAACACGACACCTTTCAAGAATAAACGCAGCACAATGAAAATGGTACAAAGCATAATTCCCATTGTTTATTTGATCAACCCAGACTGACCGCAGTGAGCCTTTGTTAGCGCCCCGTTTCCAATTTATCCATACACCTTTGCGGGTAAAGCCTATATCCACCCTGGCTAACACTCTGAGGACTCCACCTGATTCCAGTTATTTAATATGAATATGTATTTAAAGAGGCACAAACACTTGGCAATGTCACAACGCCAAAAACTCCTCCATAGCTAAACTAAAACGTTTAAACAAAAAACACTTGAACGTATTAATAAGATTTTTGCTTCCAAATGCGTTAATGAGACTTAAATAATCAAAGTGCTCACTGAAATTACTGTAGCAATGAGTCTTCGCTATATATATATATATATA
>CAEFZY010077798.1:0-12206 GCA_903066815.1 Brachyrhaphis roseni
TATTTTAATTTTATATATATATAAAATTAAAAAGTAAGGCCCCGGGGGTATGACCATGACACATCACTGCTCCCATTTGGAATCATTGTTTTAAGCATGTTTGCTCCCCTGCAGCTGACCTGTCACATAATGGTCTCAGGGCAACTTTATTTTTATTTCAGTGACACATACATGAGAAAATGTGCAGGAAGAGTTAACCGTTAAGTCAAAATTTGTTTTTTTAAATGAGCATTTATGTAACAACCAATTTGGCACCAATTTGCTTCATCACCAGATAATTATAGAGCTATGACTTGATTTTTTTGTTAATCGATTAATCGTTATTATGATGATTAATCGGATAGAAAAAGGGAACGTTCTACAGATTTTTCAATTTACTATTTAAGCTTTGTTTTTGCAATATTAGAGCTACATTGAAAGATGCAAATAAACAAATAATTCAACTACGTTTTCAATAAAAAATAAACAGAACTGCTGTCAATCAGAAGCTAAAACTATACCACTTGAGGAGTTTTGGCTATAACATATTTACAGACAAATGTGTTTTAATCTCAAATGCAAAATGTTTTTGCTTAATTACTGTGCTGAATATGTTTTTGTTTTTCACCAAATGGATTTTTTTAGTCTGAATACTCCAGTTAACGATTAATCGGTTGCTGAATCAGTTGACGATTATTTCAGATTACCAATTAATCACAATTAATTTGATTAATCATTTCAGCCCTATATAATAATGACTTTTTATGTCATTTAGGGACCAGGATGAAAAAGCCGGTTTAATTCTCCTCCTCATTTTAAAGCTGAGCTTCGATGACCTGACCGTGTTTTCTAGGCAAATTAGGAAGAAAATTAGAAGCCTGGGAAAGACAAGGATGAAAAGTTTATCTGAAACCAAATCTCTGGATTAAATCTAAAACTGATTGTCAGGCCACAAGGGCGTTGAAAGAGCTGCTTTATTTTCCAAGAAGGTTTTTTTTTTCCCCCAGCTGCATAAATCAAACTCAATCTATTCTGGGTCTTTGATGCGGTTGGTGGCTCAGGGTAAATTCCCTATTTAAAAATCTGCATTTATTACCTATGTGTTCACCAAACAAACCACTTCACAAAAATATGGATTTGTTGATATTTTCTACAAATTATTTTTAAAAAATCATTTAAAAAAAATACTCAAGTCTTATGTGTAAAAAATGTACATCCCCTATATTTCCACTGACTGTAGACCAAATCCTTGTTGGGCCTTATGACTCTTATGTAACATGACAGATTATGATTTATAATCAGACAAAAATAAATCTGAACGACCTCTGGACTGCAGATTCCTTTTTTTATTATTATTTTAGTCACAGAATCCAATTTCCTTACAGTCAACTTGGAAAAGATGACACACAGTTATTTCAAACCATTGATTGCCAAAGCGGGTATGAAATGTCTCATTGCTGTAAGTATGTCTGAAATGGCGAAGGCATCGTTGTGGGCCAGTTGAGATCTGTGAAATCAAGATTATAAACCAAGGAAAACACTCAGGTTTCACTGGAGTCACACATCCTTACAGTAGACCACACCTTAAGTGTCTTTTGTCAACACAGTTAAAGACATCCGCTTCACTGAATGTCAAAATGAGTAGGAAATGTCGTTAAATTTGATACGAATCGACTCAAACATTGAAACAAACACTTACGAACTTAAATCCAATTCTAAATTTATCTTTGATGAAAGCTTTTCAACATCAACAGTATTGATAATCTTCACAAATGACTTTACCTTCTAAATATTCTCATGGTGCATCAAACAAGCATCACCCACCACATAAGAGGTAGAGTGAGCCCGAATGCATAGGACTTAAATAGTTAGCTTATTTCAATCCAGAAAATTCTTCATGAAATATTGCGTCTTGCATACTGAAATTTTGTGGTAACGATATGTTTTACCAGCTGCATACTTTATGATCCCATTAGCGTTAGCAGGTGCAGTGGATTTACAGGTTGACTGCCAGAACAGAAGTGGGTCGGAAACATAGCCTTGAGGTGTCCCATTGGTAATTGGGTTTGCTCTTTATGTTCCACCATAACGTTCTTTTGCCGATCCCATTAAAAATACTTGTGATGAATGTCAAAACGAGAAGGAAATGTCTTAAATATGATTCTAAATTTAACTTTGATGAAAGCTTTTAAACATCAACCGTATTAATAATCCCCACAAGAACAGAGTTAAGACTGCCCATGTCCGATTTTCCACCTTTTCCTTAGCGCTCTCTATCCTTCACCCAAACGTTCCCTCACTTTCTCCGAGGCCTCCCTGTCTTTTTCTCTTTGACAGTGAGCAGGTCCCAGTTGGCGCCTCTTGCTCCTTTACAATACTGTGGGAAAGCGAAGACTGTGTGTGCGCGAGAGAGGCAGAGGGAGGAAGAGAGAGTTGGAGAAAAAAAGGGGGAAAAAAAGAAAAGAAAGAGAAAGGGAGACTGCCAGAAACAGTATACGATAAATCAAAGCAGCCAGTGCAGAGCCAACAGAGCTTTGATAGTGGGCAGAGAGGAGTTCAGGCCACAAAAGAGCAAAGAGGAAGCCTCAGCGAACTGCTGAAAGAGGGCAGCGTCATCTATCGGGATCCCCACACTGAGGGGAGAGAGGGGGTGGATGATGCTTTGAGGTGGTGTGGGATTTTTTTAAATGCTTTTTTAGATGTTTGTCCTGCAGTTAAAATATAGCAAGAAATGAAACCGTGCTCCCTCTCTGTGTCTGTTTCTGTTGTCTCCTTCCCCCCCGGCTTTTCCACTTATCTTTAACAAACAGCAGCTTGGGCTCTCGGCCACTGGCCTAAATTTGATCCAGACAAGAAGAAAAAAAAAAGAGAAAAAAACCATAGCAACAACCACTGGAAGAGCAATCCCAGTTCCAAAGGTCCAAACCTAGCCTGGCTTACCGAAACCCACAGCAGTTCTTTGGCCAAAAACAACGGATGGATTTGAACCAATAAGCGAAACAAACTGAAACTCTTGAGATAAATGGTTGCGATCAAGAAAGTATTTGACCGGCTCAACGATGGCGAGGAAACTCATGACTGAGGAGTTTATTAGATCACCTTTGGCTGACGAACTGAGGTTCTGGCTGAGAGGAGAAAAAAAGTGCACAGACAAGGACAAGAGAGTGAAGCAGCAATCTGTCAGGCGGCTATATGGTCCTCTCCGGCCTGCCTTTGCTGACGGTCCTCCCAGCGCTTCTGCTGATGATACAACTCTGCTTACATCCTTCACTCCTCCCTCCCACTCTTACAAGCTGTTTTTAACACCGCACAAGATACCTTATGTCAACTGAAACGTGCTTTGAATGCTGACAAAACTAAATTCAGGCTGTTTACAAACTCCCAAACAGGCTAAAAATGAAATATGACATCAGCTCTCACCCTTCTGCGGAGCGTTTTTTTTCTCTCTCCTCAATGACTAAAAGTTTTTTTCCGATGGTCTTGCCAACTAAACAGAGTTTAACAGTGGCAAACTAGCTTATTTCAACTCTAAGGGTGCATTCAGACCAGTTAAGTTTGCTTTAATCAAACATTAGTTTGGTTCGTTTGGCTGGGTGTGAATAGACCAAACCAAACTCTGGTCCACCTTAAAACTCAGTTCTTGGCTTAGTTGAAGTGAACTCTGGTGCGGTTTAAATGCATATGTGAATGCTACTGGACCGGAGAAAGCTCCAAAACCATGACGGGGACTATAGTGCAAGGCATTCTGGGTAAATGCAATCAAAACAAAAGTGAGTCTAGCGCTAGCGGGAGAAATAGCTTGTGATCTTTTACTGAAGACAAAAGAGAAATCCTACAACCGCTAAAATCTGATGTGACTCCATTTTAAGTTTACATTTTGTGAAGAGGGAAGTTGCGCTCAGTGTCTTCAGAGGTTTTCATGTCGTTTCCTTCAGTGGTTCTTGGTGCAGCGTCACCAGTGGCGAAGAGGGGAACAGGTTTCTCTATTAGATTCGATTGTTTGACACAATGTAGTGTGAAGGAGGAAAGTTGTAATAAATGTTGCAACTTTCCTCCCCAATTGAACCAAGACTATCTGTGAAAACAACCTCAGTAGACTTAAATATCACTGATCAATACTGTTTCAATTGTGATACCAAGATCATATCTGGACTACAAATAATAAATAAACGGTAAGAAAGCACTGAAAACAAGCTAAAAGTTAATGTCAAGAACTAAAAGCGATTCTGATTAAATTATTTTCCAGGTGTTTTTTCTCCCGATATGCAAGCAATAGTCAATAACTTTTTTACAGGTTACAAACTTTTTTTTTAGCATACATCTTGTGATTTCCTTGTTTTCTGTTGGATTGAAAAACCAAATGAAATGTGGTATATACCTCAAAAATCATAACTGTAAGGTTTTAAAAAAATAAATCAATTAAAAAATCGGTATTGACCAGAAAAATCCTAATTAATGCATCTCAACTTTTTAAAGAGATTGTCAAATAAATTTCGCAAGACGTGCTCGTATCCTGAAGTGATCCATGACTGCATCACCAAGCTGACAAACTGGTTTCTCACCATCTCAACAAACACACTGAATAATAATAATAATAATAATAATAATACAGCAAGTGAAAGCCACACGTCAATACTTCGGGATTTTATTTACACAATAATGAAAAAGTGTCCAATTCTCAGCTTGAATGGTCTCATCGGTCACAAACTGCCATCGTCATCTTTGACAGCTGCTTTTCAAATTCAGCCAAATAAATAAAACAAAATGACATACGAACACATGGCATTTTTGTGATACGTGATTCTCCAACTTTTCAATATCAAATGAAAGCTTATATTTGCCATGATGGGTGAATTTATTCACGTCAATGCTCTTCCATGTAGTTAAATCCATTAAATTATGCTTCAAAGTCACCAATATTGTCAGTAAGTGCTCTGTATTACTCTTGAGGGGGTCTCTGCATCCCACTAAAATACCGAAAAAGCATAAAGCAAGTTTGATCGGGGGGGAAGGAAACTCGAGGGGACGCTCGCTGCGATGAATTGTCTCTGAAAAGCGAGTTCAAACTCTTCCCAGTTGGATTTCAGCGCTGTCGAAGATGAATGGAAAGAATGTCTGTCTGGGACGTAGGAAAAACTTGTGCAAAGGAGTACAGCAGAATTAAATGCACAAAGGGTTTAGCCCCTTTAAAAATGAAATTAGGTCATTTCTTCGCTAACAGTTAAAAGAGAAAAGTTAATGGCATTTTCTCACGGATCTTATTTCATGTTTTGTTCAATTAATCAAAAATAATCTCGGGTGACTTTTACAAGAGGAGAAAGCCATCAATTTCCTTAGAGCCAACCTTTCCTGGCTTCACTTTTTCTTTCCGTGGCCTGCAGCTCTCCGGCTGCTTTATTGACTGCACCTCTGCTTCCCATCAATGTCACATTCCATATTTTATGCTGTCCACCCACTTTCCAGCTACTGTTTTGTTAAAAGAGACATACAAGGTGTGCTGTTCAAATGCAGAGCTGTGAAGAAGAATTTAACCCCCTAAACTTTCAGATCATCAGGTCAACAAAAGCAGATTTTCCCTTGATAAATCACAAATTTATTCAATTACCAATTTTTGGAGGTTCAGCTTTAACTAGCAACATTGACTTCTGCAGAACCAAGACATCACCTCTACAAAATAGAGCCTGTCTGACAACATGAAGCAGACTAAAAGACCTTAAGGAGCAATACATCATGCCTCAATATAAAATTGATTCAACAACAGATAAGAAACAAAGTTGCTGACATCTGTCGATCCGGAAAGAGCTAAACCGTCCCTTCTAAGTCTTTGGGACTCTAGCAAACACACAGTGAGAACCATTATCCGCAAAATGGAGAAAACTATGAAACGGTGTAGAACCTTGCCGGTAGTGGCCAACCTTACAAAACCTTTCTAAGAGCAAATCAACAACTACTCCAGGGATCAGGTTCTGCTGCAGGAGGATGATTGGAAGCACACCAGCAAGTTCCTCTGCTAAAGCAAATGAGTGGTCTAGTTAAAACCCCTATAGAGACTCTGCGGCATAAACTTGAATGGTCAATAATGCTCAAATGTCTTCCGAAGAGTGGGTCAAAATGTCTGTATAGTGATCTAAAAGACTGATTATCAGTTTTTGCCTAAGACCGTGGAGCAACAAGGTTTTAGGTTCAAGGAACAATTATTTTATTCAATAAAGGACCTTGTGGGTTTGGCGTTTTTATTGTTTGAATTTATCCACAAGAATTAATCTGAAGGGTTTTTCTTTTATATACTTCAAAATTCAAGGATCTCTTAGTGAATTCTCATTGCTAATGAAGGAGATGACTATTTTTTGTTTGCTTGGTCAAGATTTAAATGGGTTTGGCAGCAAGCCTGCATGTTTGAAGCAAAAGTGTTGCCTGACGGATTGCGTACAAAGAATTCCCTTGGCTGTGGATGTATGCTGCTGTTGTGGTTTGTCTTTCAGAGTCTTCCTCCCCTGGTGAAGAAGACTTTGGCTCAGTAGGCCTTGCCAAGCTTAAACAAAAGGTCAACGACAAAAACCTGTCTTTTCATTGACGCGCAACGCCGTGGCTTCAATCTCCGCTCTCACACAGGGTTGGTTTGTTTCACAAAAATAAAAAATAAACGGGCTTCTTTTTCGTACAACTCCGTGTTTGTCGTACTTTCCAATTGGCAGATCTTGAGGGTGGCAGCGGGCAGCGCTCGTCTTCCCAAGAAGGAGGGTGAGCGTGAATGCTACTGACAGTGGCGGATGAGACAAGAACGAGCGAGGGAGAGCAAAATGGAGAGGATGGTTAGATCGCAGGGTCATTAGCAGCAATTCAAAGTCACCCCTGCTTTCAGCACATGCTGTTTGACAGGTCCTGCCAGCAGAATTAGGGGTGAGGGATGATGCTGCTCAGATTAGACGCATAACTGAGGCCTTGATGCATGGTTATGCTCTCATATATGCACAAAGAAATACATCACTAAGTAATATGATAACCACAGCGGTATGATGTTGCCGCTTATTAACTGGGTAGCCCCAAGACCTTTTATTTTAAAACCAACCAATCTGATACGAGTCCACCTGATACAAACACCGCAGGCTCCCCTCTGGCTCCCCCGATGAGCGAATTGAATTCCCAAATTACCAGGCTTAAGATAACATACCTGGATAAATTGCCGCGCTTTATAAGTCTCAAATCTCTTTGTAGATATTCATCAAAGGCTGTTTCGCTCCTGATGTGGAGAACTCAGGAGACGGGGGAGCGGGGAGTGGGAGGACAACACACAACGTGGCTCACATTAAGGCCTCTGATCTTTTATCTGAAGTCCCCTGATTTCCACTTACATTCCTCTAGCCAGCGTCGATGTGTTGGAGAAGGAGACGGGGCTGGCATCATTTCCGCAAGTGCAAAAATATCCAACGATGCACCTCTCGTCAAGTGGAGATTTTTAGAGTAATTCAAGGAGAGTCTTGTGCTTTTTATTGCCCCCTCCACTTCTTTCAGCCTTGAGCCTCATGCAACAGGTCTGTATCCTTGGAGTTTTCTGAAACCACTTCAAGAAGTCAGTTCATCCCTTCATGGTTTACGCTTTCATTCACCTTCTTCCACTCGTCCGTGGCATCAACTCACTCCCACTTTTGGTTGCAAAGTCTTTCAAACATCTACCAATTCTATCATTTATCACAAACAGCTTCCAGAAAAGCTTGCCAACAGACATGTAGATCTGTAACACCAAAGGTTCACAGCAGAATCTTGACAGCAGGGAAAGGATTTTGGTTTTGTAGACAAAGTACACCTGGCAAACATATTGGTCACTTCAAATTTAGAGACCCAGTTTGTCTTGATTCATTCTTTTGGTTCCTGTTAACAGGAGTTGTTTCACTTTGGGTGCGTGTTTGTCTAATTCTGCTGAGGCCACATAATAAGCTTTGTCTGAAAATAAACCGCTTTTCAGCAACTCCTATCATCTTAAAGGATGAGGTGAACACATTTAATTCTTCAGCAACGGCAACGCTATCAGGATGGATTGGAAGGTTTTAATAATTACTTTATTTTCCTGACTGCTTGGAGAACAGAGTGCTGCTCTACCTTTCCCCTCCCCTACCTGCTGCTGCACTAGAAACTGGTTGAAAGATTATTGTTTTTCCTCAAGCAATTTGTCTGGAAACATTTCTAATTGCAAAAAACACTAGTCATGTTTCCAGTAGAAATATGCAGAAAACTTTGCTGATATTCCGCGAATGTCGAAAAAACACAATTTCACAATTGCGATGTTTTCATTAAATAGGAAATGCAGATAAAAATCACACGTGATTAAGTTTGTTCATGTGATAAATCATTAAAAACATTCTCTGCTATCATCCTCCTACCACTTCCTGTAGTCTTATTTGTCCTTTTTGCCAATAGCAAAAATATGTGTGAAATACACCAATTTCAATAAAGCCAAAAAAAAAACAAAAAACACCTCATTCAAAACTTATCAAAAATTGATTTTTTTTTTTTAAATATTGGCATCTTTCCGATTAGCTAATTTACTTTTGTAATTACAATTTTTACATTTATATAGTAAATGGAAACGGACACAGAGAGTCAAGGTGTGGTAACTATTGCATTTCTCAAGGTAGCCATTTTGGATAGCTGGACGGTAAACAATTTTAGATCAAATCTGGTTGAATTTAACAAGCATTTTTGTTTTAAAGCTACAGCCAATTCAATATATATTACCTCAAGGTCATCATATTGTGAAAATTTCAGAAATGTCTAGATTCCTCATCTAGACATGAGGAAAGAAAGCACGAGTCGTGGAAAGTCGAGTCCGGTCATTTATGCAGCGTCTTTTGAAGCTTCCTGCTTTTGTATAGTGTGGGTACATCGGGATAAAGAGCATTACTTTTAAACTGCATCACCGTCACACTTTTTTTTATAAAACAAAAGCAATGTTTTAATAAATAAACTGGAGAGAGGAATCAGCATTCTGAGGTGAATGAATCATTTGCGCTGACAGAACGTCTGCATATAGTCGAGTGTGGTAAAGTAATCTTGATATTATGTCAATGCTGCAATATGAGAGGCACACACACAATTGTTTTATTCGGTATTTTTTCCCAGACTAGTCAACCTTTAGGAGAAAGGAAATCTTGTAAGAGCTAAATTGAAGGAAATTCTCCTTAATTGTCAGTCAAAGGGCAAAAAAAGAAAAGGTGGATAGCCAATGGACACCAGTCCACATGTATAACGTACTACTAGTGACATTTGATCAGCTCACGAAAATAACTCTCTGTAAGGTCTGCTTTATTTTAGTTTCACCAATGTTTGCAGGCGAGTCAAAAAGTTAATTTCTGTCGGTGTTCCTGGGAATTACAGCAGCATGTAGTAAAAGGTGTTGGCTTGACAGTCAAATCAAAACAAGGCTCTCCGGTGTTTTCCTCACTACAACTGTGAAAAGATATCCAACGCCGCAGCTCTCCAGTGGAACCTGCACTAATTAAATAGCTTTAGATTTGCTCGAAAGCATTTAAGTAAGAAAATATCCCTTTGAACGTGCACAACAAAAAGAATTTGGTGGAAGAGCTGGACGACGGCCAAGCTGCAAAACTTAATACAACTTCACACAGCAGTAGATCTACTAAAGCTATAAAGAGACAGAACAATCCCAAGAAACAACCAATAAGTCTTGCGCTCACTTTTTTTGGTCTTTCGAAAGACTTTAGGAGTCTCAGATGTCCAGCATTCTGACAGAAATTCATCTCGGAGGAGTCGTAGGAAATAAATTGATGATATAATTTTCTTAAAGTATTGAGGATTTTTTTTTAACCAGTCCAATCCCACGTAATACAATAGCTGCATTTCGTTACTACTACTGTTACATTATCTACATTAGCATTGTTCCTGTGTCCCACCTGACTCACTCAGCTGTACTGTCACGATAACAAATTTTGCTGGACGATAAATTGTCCATAGAAATTATTGCGATAAACAATAATGTTGTTGTTTGAGACCATTTTCAACTAATGTAATGGTAATGGCATAACAATAATCCAAGATCAATAAACTTTAAATTCTAATGAACTGGAAGACATTTTAAATATCCAAAATAAATAAACAACAGAAACAACAAATAAAATGAATAATAAAGTCACTCTAAACAAAACAGTCCTTAAAAAAAGACTAGTTGAGACAAAAGCACTGGATTGAGGACTTCTGTCATCCAGCTTTTGGAGGAAAATGAGCAAAAAAAAGAGAAAAACTCTGAATAATTCAAATGGAAATTACTGAGTGTAAGTTTATCATGTGATTAATTGATTTATTGTGACAGGCCAACCAGTACCAATTTTCATGACACCGTCAGATATTTTACCCCAAGAGTAATTTCTTCAGGATAACCTTTTGTTTCTAAAGACTTATACACATTCAGCCGCAGTCTTCATTGAACTTATGTTAGCTGAAATGCTAAGCTAACATTGGCATGTTTACTTGTATATGATTTATCAATAATTTGCCTTCCAACATCATTTACCATGTTTCCATGTAGAACTAAAACGAGAGGAAATGATCTCCGGCTTCATAAGCATTCTGCTTGGATTTGAACGTTGAAAAATTGAATGACTAAAGTTTCAGCTGCTTTCTTTACCTGCTTTACCTAAAACTTGCATGTTGTGGCTGACATGAACGCAGACAGTGCACCAACCAAGCAGGCATTCTGGGAAGTGTAGTAAAACTTTTAACTAAAAGTGTAAAGGGAAGTTAAAAGACTACAGATGTGACAAAGAAAGTAAACAACTACATGTTTGCAAAAAGGAGAAAGGAGATGCTGGACGTCCCAAACTGATGATTTACAACAACAACAACAACGTAGGAGCAGCTAAGGGTGGAATTTTCCTCAGAGGTAGGGCGTTCCACTTTTATACCGAATGCTGAGTGAAACTTGAGCACACACACACACACACACCCACAAGCTCACATTCCTAGATGCACCCACACATGAACAGAAGAATAGAGAAGGACAAAAACATGGAAAATGTGCATGCATTTACGCACACACGCTCTTGATCTCTCGTCCTCTAGGTCTTGCACTTTTGCCTTTTCTTTTGCCTCCGTTACTATATATATATAAATTATTTTATTTATTTAATTTTTTAACGGCGGTTTCCTGTACCCACTGCCTGCATCTCATGCTACATTCAGAGCATGAACACTCGGAGTCAGCAAGTCTGGACACAGCTGTTAAATATTCAGCACCCTCTCCCCTCCACCCCGCCAACCCCCTTGCTCTCTTTCTTCTTGGCCTGTCCTCTTCCACCTTAAACTCTCCTTCCTCCCCTCCCATCCTCAGTCTTCCTCCTCTTCCAGCTCCAGCTCTTCCCCTTCACCCGGTTTTTCCTTGCAGCGCTTCCGCCTCTGCTGCTGCTGCTGGCTCTGCTCTCCATGCTCCACTTTCATTAAGGGGGCTCTCCTCTGATAGCCCTTCATATAACACTCAATCTTAATAACAATAAGAGCACCCTCTCACTGCGACGAATCACCTCAAGGGGGCCAGCCCTAAAGATCCCCCCCTAAATGATGTCACTTGCCAGCCAGAGCTCCTTATTGGCTCCAGCGGCCGCTCCGGAGCAGAACCCGGGGGGCGCTCGGCGGAGGGCTCGGTAAGGAGCGCGCAGGTCATACGGCCAAGGGCATTCCACTTATGGAGAAGAGCTGAGCAGGTACACAAGGGCGCGTGCGCACATGCACAACGCCTCGCGCTGGCAAGCAAAAGACGGGGGCTCTGTTTGGTTTTCCAGTCAAAAGAGAGATGAATAAGACTATTGAACAAAGGATGAGGGAGGCTTGAATAACAGTATTTTAAATGAATGGATCTTCAGGGAAATGACTGCTCCCCGTCGCTCCCTCGACTCGGCTATTTTTGGCTGCAATTTGACAACACGGTTGAGGGTGTGCGCGCGCTTCGAGTGGGGTAGCTGACGACGTGGATGATTGAGTCTATCACGCCGCGGAGGTGTCTGCGTGCCGTATTAAGTTGTAGTGGCTGCCACGCGCAGACGAAAAGTGACGGCAAGCGTCTCGTGAACACGCGCGCGCTAAAAACATATATAAAAAAAGTGTGTGTGTGTGTGTGTGTGTGGGGGGGGGGGGGGGGGGGGGGGGGGGGTGCGTACCCACTTCCCTGAACCTCAGGGAAATCCCAGCTGTTCCCAGTTGCCCCGCACCGGGCGCGCCAT
>CAEFZY010077802.1:0-47325 GCA_903066815.1 Brachyrhaphis roseni
ATCTTAATATATATATTTTCAGAGCGGCGGAAACGGGCTTCTATGCATATAAGATTAGGTAAGTTACATTTCTATATTCAGTAAAAATGAAAGAAAGATAGAAAGAAAAAAAAAAGATGCCGTCGTTTATTTTGAAGTACTTCCGGGTTGCTGTGACCTCCATACACAGCGCCGCCCTATCCGCCACCCTTCTCTCTCGGCCCCGGGAGCAGGACGTATCTTCAGGTCTCAAACATGCTGTCAGTTCGCCTCGCAGCGGCTCTTGCCCGCAACCTGCCTCGAAGAACTGGATTTGTAAGCACTTCTAACCTATTTATGGTTTGCTTTTCTTTTATCTTGACATTAAAAAAAAATGATTTTTTTCATATTGAAACCGCTGCTGTTCCGTCGTCTTTGCACTGGAGGACACAGAGCCCTTCACATTCCCAGTCCCCTCTGTTGACATTATGCAGCTGACAGACATCTGGGATATTGCAATATATTTCTGAGAATGTATAAATAATAGGTTGGTTACCTGGATGATTAAAACTGTGCAAGCGATTCTGTTGTGACGAAGGGTTAATAATTTAAAGGTTAGGCTCGTTTCTCTTTTAGTTAGCTGCCTCAATAGTGGATTGGGAAGTCTTGTGCAGATGATGATCTCATCACAAGCAACAAAATACTGTGGATTGTCATCCTTTTTCATTAAACTGCAGATATTTCTACACAAGTTCCGCTGCCAAATTATTCAGTTTGAGATATTTGAAATGCAAGCATTTCCTAACCCAACAAGTGTTCTCAGGTGACTGTGTTAATTTTGGGGTGAAATCTGTTCCCTGCTTTTTGTATACTCCCTGTTAAGTTTTAGGCTCATGTAAAAGTGAGACTGACTTTTTAATTATGTTAATATAATGCTGCTTTTAAAAAATAGTTTAGCTTTTTCAAGATTTGAGCTTGCATTAAATACTTACTTCATACAAATATAGTAGAAATGCTCTAAACAAAAAACCTCCTTGTCCTTTCAGCTTTGGCATGTAGTAAAGTGGTTTGGTTGCTAGTACCGGGGGAGAGCTGCGTCACTCATGTACAGTCACTTCCTGCAGTTTCTCTGGCATCCCAATAAAATTACTTAAAGTAGGGGCAAAATTATTAAGCAGTTTCGAAATGTAACCTTGGTACACCTTGAAACATTTAATTGGCATATGCCCTCTGACTACATAAATCATTTATCATGTCTTTCTGTGTTAAAGGCATCCAAGAATGTTGCGGCAGCCTGCGTCGGAGCCAAGAATCTGCACACCGCCCAGCATTGGCTCCAAAAAACAGGTCAGTGTGTCAGGAATCTCCTGCAGGTCTTTATGAGTTTTTGGCTGTATCCGTAACAAGTTTTTTGTATTTATTTATTTTTTATTTTTAAATTTACGCTGTAAAGGCACAGCTGAAGTGTCATCCATTTTGGAGGAGAAGATCATGGGAGCTGACACCAGTGCTGATTTAGAGGAGACTGGCCGTGTCCTGTCCATTGGTGACGGTATTGCCAGAGTGTACGGCCTCAGGAACGTGCAGGCAGAGGAGATGGTGGAGTTCTCCTCTGGTCTCAAGGTGATGGTGTTAACCTTAGATTCAGTTCCCAACCTGGAGAAACTATTGTTTTTGCTTGATAAACAAAGTTGGTCTCTTATTCTAAGTGCTGAATCTTTGCACTTATTTAACATCTATTATTTTGTTGCGCGTGCTTTTGATGGCTGCTTCTGAAATCAAGCATTCTCTTTTCCAGGGCATGTCCCTGAACTTGGAGCCTGACAATGTTGGTGTTGTGGTGTTTGGTAATGACAAGCTGATCAAAGAGGGCGACATCGTCAAAAGAACTGGTGCCATCGTCGATGTCCCTGTTGGTGAAGAACTCCTAGGCAGAGTTGTTGATGCTCTGGGAAATGCTATTGATGGAAAGGTACTCATTTTAATTTATTGCTCCCTTGGGTTATTGTGTTGTCTTTCGGGGGTTGTTCTAATATTAATTCCACAAGTTCTTAGTTGCTTCAAGAAACAGAATGACTTTGTTTCTCTGTCCTCTCCAAAAGGGCCCTCTAGGTTCCAAGGTGCGCCGGCGTGTGGGTCTGAAAGCCCCTGGTATCATTCCCCGTATCTCTGTGAGGGAGCCCATGCAGACCGGCATCAAAGCCGTGGACAGCTTGGTCCCCATTGGCCGTGGACAGCGTGAGCTCATCATTGGAGACAGGCAGACGGGGTAATGGGATGCTGCTCAAAGAGAATATTGTAGCACACAGCATGCTGAGATGTTATTCGCAGTGGTTTTAGATGCCCTTACAGCAATTAAAGTTGGATTTTGGGTTCCACATAACATCTGTAAGTTTAATTATTATTATATAGTAATTTCTTCTGCAGTGATGAACTAATTTAAGGGACACAGGAGCTTTCTCTTCCAGTTTGTCACTGTGTGAACACTAAGCATCACCCCAAACATCTAGAATGAAATGTAATCATATATGTTTTACTTGATTCTAGCAGCTATCAAGTAAAACATGGAAGTCAACATGGAAGTTGGTTGAAATTAATGGGAAAGATGGATGAAGCTAAATACGGGGCAACAATAGAAAAGAAAACCTGTTTGATGCTGCAAAAATCTTCAGACTAGTGTGGAGGGTTACTTCCCGGCAGGACAATGACATCAAACATACAGCCAGAGATACTATGCAATGGTTCAAGCATATTCCAATGTTAGATTCAGACTGTATTCCAACTGCGAATAAATTGTTGAAGTTTGTGGTTGTATTGTGATTCAAGGGATATAGATATTCATCATATGTATATCATTGTGGATGTCAGCTAAGGTTTCCACATTTGTTTTGCAGCAAAACTGCCATCGCCATCGACACCATCATCAACCAGAAACGCTTTAACGACGGAACTGAGGAGAAGAAAAAGCTGTATTGCATCTACGTTGCTATTGGCCAGAAGAGATCCACTGTGGCTCAGCTGGTGAAGAGGCTGTCAGACGCCGATGCTATGAAGTACACCATTGTGGTATCGGCCACTGCCTCCGATGCTGCGCCTCTGCAGTACCTGGCTCCCTACTCTGGCTGCTCCATGGGGGAGTATTTCAGAGACAACGGAAAGCATGCCCTCATCATCTACGACGATCTCTCAAAGCAGGTGAAACTTCAACTCCCGCCTCGGGGGGTTTTAGAAAAGATGGCACCCAGGTCCTGGATTGGATATTGATTAAACCTTGTTGATCGTCTCTACAGGCTGTCGCCTATCGTCAGATGTCCCTGTTGCTCCGCCGTCCCCCAGGTCGCGAGGCCTACCCTGGAGACGTCTTCTACTTGCATTCCCGTCTGCTGGAGAGAGCTGCCAAGATGAACGATAACTTTGGTGGCGGCTCCCTCACCGCTCTTCCTGTTATTGAGACACAGGCTGGAGATGTGTCTGCCTACATTCCAACAAATGTCATCTCCATCACAGATGGACAGGCAAGCGGCTGATTTGTCATGCTGGACGCTGATATGCTCAGTCTCTAGCTTCTCCTTAAATGCAGTTTCCCCACACAGATCTTCCTGGAGACCGAGCTGTTCTACAAAGGTATTCGTCCGGCCATAAATGTTGGTCTGTCAGTGTCTCGCGTCGGATCCGCTGCCCAGACCAGGGCCATGAAGCAGGTTAGTCTTCACCGAGGTATCCTCTCTTGTCAAATGCTTCACTTTAAACAACCTGTGCTGCCTGTCATTAGGTGGCCGGTACGATGAAGCTGGAGCTGGCCCAGTATCGAGAGGTGGCCGCCTTCGCTCAGTTCGGTTCTGATCTGGACGCCGCCACGCAGCAGCTGCTGAACCGTGGCGTTCGTCTGACTGAACTCCTTAAACAGGGACAGTACTGTGAGTGTCAGCTGCTTGTTCCAGGTTTTCATGTGGATGAGATTCATTTTCAACTCTAATTACCTGTTTTTTTAATCTTTCAGCTCCAATGGCCATTGAAGAACAGGTAGCAGTCATTTATGCTGGAGTGAGAGGACACCTTGACAAGATGGAACCAAGCAAGATCACCAAGTTTGAAAAAGCTTTCCTTCAGCACGTCTTGAGTCAGCAGCAAGACTTGCTGGCAGCTATCAAGTAAGAAAAATATATTGCATCTATTTTTTCCCATTGTAAGAATGCGTTGTAACAGTTTGGCTCTTCTTTGCAGGGCTGATGGGAAAATATCTGAAGCTTCTGATGCTAAACTCAAGCAGATTGTTTTGAATTTCCTCTCTAGCTTTGAGTGAAATGACACTCATTTGGTCTTGTTTTTGTTTCCAAAGCAGAGCACAAATTATGCTTTCAATGAATTTAAGAGAAATTCAAGGGATTTTATGTACAGATATCTCCTAAAGCTAAATAAAGTGTTCCAACTAAGTGACATCGCTGTCTTTTTCTCAATAGTTTTTTCTTATAATTCTGCTGTACACAATCATACACATGCCACTGCAGTCAAGGAAACCAAAATTTATCAACAATGAGCTTTAGTCTATAAGTAGTACAAAATCTAGTTTTTACGTTCATATGAAAAAGGCTCAATGTGAGAGGTGTGAATGTAACCGTAGGTCCCTCTGCTGGCCAACAGCAGCAACAACCAAATGGTATTAATTTCCTTGTAAAAGTATTTATATTTGTTAAACATTTCCACTTTTTGAAATTCCACATTTTCTATTGGAATTTTATATGACGGATCAACAGAATTTTAGACGGTACAATTTAAGTAAAAGGAAATACCAGGTTTCCATTTGTCTTTATTACAAATTTGAAAAGTGTGGCATACATTTGTACTCAACTCCGTTTTACTTTGAAACTCCGGTATAAAATTCAAAGCAACCAAATGCTTTCAGATGCTATCTAATTAATAAATCCTAAATAAAATCCCAGGCTTTGTACATCTCAATTAGTCCTCTAAAAATGGAGGGTGCAGAACCACAAGCTGTATCGGGTAGATAGAAGCACATGCAAGATGGTATTCTCAGCAGAGACTAAAATATTGTTTTTTGGCATACTTGCAAAGCGCTGTGTGGTGGAAAACACTGAACATCTCTGAACACACAACCTGCACTCCTAAATATAGTAATTGCAGCATCATTCTGAGGAGACCTGGCAAGGATGCAGATCAGAGTGATGGTAAAGGCTGATAGAGCTAAATACAATTCAATATTGAAATAAATTCTACTGGAAGCCCTAGAGACACACTTGATACTGGGGAGAGTTTTCACCTCGCTGCAAAATAAGGAACCTAAGGAATAGACTACAATCTAATATTTTCGATCAATGCAGAGCACACCTAAAGGCGAATGGGAATCTGTCACATAGTTTTAAATGGCCGGTTTGCTGGCCAGTCAAGCAAAGAAACACTGCATTGAACCACCCTTTGGTGCATTTGGCAGAGTTGTCCTGCTGGAAAAGAAAATCAGCATGTCCATAAAACCCGTCAGTAAAAATAAGAATAAAATGCTCTAAAAGTTTGCTGGTGGACATCTACATTTACTGTGGGCTTAAGAAAATGCAATGGATCAACACCAGTAGATGACACGGCTCCCTAAACCATTAGACTGTGGAAACCCTACGCTGGAGTTCAAGCAATATGGATTCTGTTTTTAATAAAACGTAAGACTATTATTTCAACTTATTAAAATATAACTCTTTATTAAATTCTTAAGCCTTCATTAATTGGGTGAATAACAACTTAGGCAGTGAAACAAACTAGATGAAAGTGAGGAAATAGTGAAACCTAAAGCCAGATCAACCACAAATAGTGAAAACAAAAATAGTGACAACCTCTATGAATGTTGAGTGAAGGACACTGATTAAACATTTAACAGTAACTGAAGTGACAGTTCAGTGTTAATGTAACATTATGAACAGTGGGACAGTGCATTCTACAACAAAATAAACTTAACAGTGCATAAATTAAGTGATTACTTTTAAGACAAAAACTCATATTAAAACACGCACACCGGTATGCTACTTGGAACAAACATTTAAAATCTACATTAAGAAAATTGTTAACTACACCCAGTACTGTTTTGTGTGGATCACAGGCCTGTGGTGATTATGTTTTGGTATATTATTCTGTCTGACATAACAGGGGTCGTAGTAATCCCACTCCAGCGCTGAAGGCAGCAGTCCGTTGGACAGGCCGTCGCTATCTGCAGACAAAATGCGAAGGGAGACACCTGGAAGACACGATGCCCACACCTCTGCTTTGTTATAAACGACACAAATAACTGCTAGTAACAAAATGTCATTTTGCCTCATCCACATTATTCAAGTTACAGAAGTCGGAAAATTAATATCACGTGAACTTTGATCTGACAGTTACATTTAATACACTCTGGGTGAAGGAGACTTTTGTACCTGCACTTGCTCCGAAGTCACTGTCCAGTCCAGGACCCACAGCAGATGCGTTCAGACTGGATGTCTCTGAGGTTGGGTTCATGTGCTCACACTCCACGAACAGCTTGTCGTACGGATGCAGAGGAGAGGCTGCATTCACTTCCGTTAGCTTCTCGTAAGTACTGCTCCGACGAATGTGATCCACATGCTCCGCTTCCTCCTGTGAATCAAGGAAAAATAAATGGATAAGCTGACAGATGAGTTAAAAACCTAACCCCCAGCTGTAGACTGCAGAAATCCACTTCTTGTTGCAGTTCCTTTGATTTGTCCTCAGTTGGTAGAGATCCAGTATCTTGCGCTGACCCCTACTGATGCTTAAAGAAACTTGAGTCCATAGTAACATCATTTAGACTGACAGTATCAATTGACATACGTATACTCATCACAAACTGACTTAAATATATAGATACACTGTTTACTGAATAAGTTACAAATAAACTATATGCTGTTACAATAATCAAAATACTTCTGGAATGGATATTTAACCATTTCTCTAGTTAGGGGTTAAATATAGATTGTTTTATTTTACATGCACAGATCAAGCTCTTTAAGCACAACTCACAATTTTTCAATAGGTTTGAGGAATAGAAGTCTAATGTTTAATTTTCCCAGATTTTTCCCAGTTTCTGACATAAATAGTCACCTTCAGATTGGGTTTAGAAAAAACTGGTCAGCATTTTCAAGAACTACAAAGACTCAAGCTTGTCATAAACAGAAATATCCAGCAACACTAATCCTCCGGTTGACAGGGAAGCCAATTTGACTTTTGCTTAACAAAGGGCAGTGACCAAGAATAAATGTAAGGGCTCCAAAACGGGAATAAGTCAATGTGAGGCCCTTGAGCTTAACAACATTGAATAAACCATAAAGTATGGTAGTGGTAGCATCATGCTGAAGCTCTGTTTCCCTGCTAATAGTATTGGTCCAACTGGGTGGAATAATGAAGATGGAGGACGCCCTCTCAATTTTTGATGGAAATTATCCCACACACATTGAAGCTGTTAGGTGAGAGTAACACAGATGATGGACAAATAAGATTGGGATCTCATTAAAGTTCATCTGTGAGGAGTGAATACGTTTTGTAAAAAAAGGATCATCAGCTAATGGGAAACAAACCAACAAACAATGCTCTAAAATCTAAGTGAATTATGAATTAAATAGAGTTGAAATAATTTGCATAAAAGTCATCCCTGTCTGTAACAATAGCTGAAGCATTGTAAGCACCTTGATGAGAAACATACAAAGTCCTTAACACTTACTGAACCGATCTAAACTAACATTTACAAAACTGTCATCCGCTCATACACAGAACTCGCTCACCATTGGAGAGTTTGGTGGAACCAGGTGTACTCTGGAGTTAGCTTCGGAATCGCTGGACTGCAGTAAAACCGGAGCACTCCCAGACCAGCCTGGCTTACTGTTGGTGTGAGTCCGTGAGCTGGAAGGGACGTGGAGCCTGGGAGTGAAGCCCTGCGCGGAGGACGCGGCCCGGATGGTGCTCGGAGCCCTCAGAGACCCGGAGCCAGTCGCGCCGTCGGGCCTCAGCAGCCGGATTCCGTGAGTCAACCCGGCTCCGTCTCTGGACGACGCCCTTGAAGAAGTGACGGGGTGGGACAGGACGGGCTCCGACAGGGACATGTAGGCTGTCCTCCCGTCCCGCAGAGAGGGAAAGGCCACGTCGGATACTCTGAGTCTCGGCAGGCCGGATCGCAGGAGCATCTCCTCGGTGTCCTCCCGCCTCGGTCTGCCCGTCTTCTTTGACAGGACCAGGACCTTGTAGCCCAGGAAGAGACAGTTCAGCAGAAGGAGAATGACCACAAAGGGGATGAGCAGGAGGACAACTAAGGTCAGGTTTGACACAGCGTGGCCTTCAGTCAGATTGGGTGGGGTGGTCTGACGTGTTTGCGACATTTCATTCCCAAGCGCATTGCGGGTGAATTTCTTTGAACGCAAATCTCCGTAAGCCCTTACGCATAGTCTCTGTCCACACAGGTGCTTTAATATTCCAATCAGTGGGGATTACTTTAAGTCTGATCTTGGAAAATCACGCAAGTTCTACTTTTCGTCACATTCTTCTCCATCACCATGGATAAAAATGTTACTGATATAAATATCGCAGAAGTGAGGATGCGGCCTTTGATTAAGCCGGTAACAAACAGCAAGCAGTTCAACAGGTGTGTTTCTTTCCCTCCTTTTTTTTTTTTTGGCAAGATTCTTGCTGTTGTAGGAATCACCCGCCGCTAGATGGCAGTAGATTTCTCCTGAATTTCAACAGATTTGAAGCTCAGCAGCAATGCAGTTACGTCCAATATGAAATGGTAGCAGCAATTCCCCCAAGCGGATTTGAGGTATCAAACATAAGAAAAAAGGCGTAAAGGTTATATATGTTATCTATTGTCTCAAAGTGTCACAATAAATAACAACATCTCCTAGTAATCAAAACTGCCAGAATAATCTAAAAAAAAAAAAAAAAAATCTGTCTTTCGTCTACAGTACTTTAAATTAGTTAGTATAGTATTTGTAGCTAATGATGACATGTTTCGTAGAGTTATACAGAAGACAACATCTGGGAAACTATAAAGGGACATCAAATGTGGAAATTTGCCGAAGTTACGAAACCCAGACAAAACTTTATACAATAGAGAACAGAACAAGGTCCACAGTGACTTGAAAAGTGATCACGCCTCTTGGACTTTTTACATGTCCATGAATTGGAACTAAAAACTGGACGCATTTTAATCATAATTTATGCAGTAAACACACACATAAATTGTTTATGCAATAAACAGATTAAGAAATAGATAGTTGTGGAATGGAAGAAAAATGCTACCTTGTTTTCAAAGGGTTTTACAAGTATAGATCTAAAAAAATGTGGTTTTTAATTTAGAAATTGTCTATGACTCAAGAGAAACATTGTGATGACTGAATAAGCAATTAAATAACAAAATGATCCCATGACATCAATCAAGCTAGACTTTGAGCTTAACTATGCATGCCCTGGGTTTTAGCTGTGTACTTGCTGCAATATATCTAAGTCAAAATAACTGAATGAACCCTTCAGCAGAGGCCAAGAGTCATTTTGATTCAGATAAGTGGAGTCAAATCAATGCTTTTGCTTGAGGATTGACTGTGGGCACAGCAGGTATTAACCATTAAGCTATAGCGCTGGCTGTATTTTCAGTGTTAGTATCCTACAATCCAATCTCAAGTTTTTTTTGCAGCTTCTGACATGTTTTTTTTTCCTAATGGGTTTCAGGTGTTTAGCTTCATCCATCTCCCTTTTTGTTTTTTTACCCCGATAGGATTTCCTGTCCCTGCATAAAATAGCGTCCTCACAGTATAGATAGCTCCACCAACGCACTTAATTGTGGGGACTGTGTGTTCTTATTTGTCTGACAGATTACAGTTTGTTCATGTACGTTGCATCAGTATGCAGCAATTCACTTTTTCCACATTTTGTTATGTTTCAGCTTTATTCCAAATTGTATTGAATTATCCTCTTTCCTCAAAATTCTACACACAAATAACCCATTATGAAAAGATGGAAAAATAATGTGAGAACTTTGCAAATTAGAAATAGAAAACCAAGAAATGACATTTACTGCATTTGTAGGTAATTTCTGTTAAAATGTCTATAATAAACTTGTAAGTTTATTTATAAAATATTTGTCCAGACACATTGCTCTAGAAAAAGAGCACTCTGCATTTTTATTTGAGTAACTTCTTAATAGTATTTCCGTTTTTTATGATAATGCAATAAAACTGATTCTGTATATTTGTATTGTAAATCTATAATATTTGATAATATTGACCACCAAATGTGTTTTGGTGAACAGAGAAGGAGATGTCCTTATTCATTTGTTTATAGACCTATTAAGGTCTATAAATTGAGGTTCTTGTACATATGCAACAATAGAAAACTGCAGTCAAGTTTGTGTTTTTTTATTATTATTTTATTTTCATTTTCATGCCGTAGAATAAAGTAGGAACACATCAGCAGTTCTTATTGCAGATCATATACAAACTTTTCTAGTCATTCAATAGAACATTTGACAAGTGAATCTCTTTTAGAGACAACATTTTTTCATTTTGCACACAAAGTAGACCTTTGCACACAAGTAGTTTTTGCTATTGTAAAAAAACAATGCAAAAGATTAGTCATATGAGCACCATATAACCATAAGAATAAGAATAATAAGAAGAAAAGAAGTAAGGTGGTGTTTTTTTTTCTTCGCTTGTTTCTACCACTCAGGTTTAAGTAAGTCTGTACAGACTTAAATAGCACACTGATATCCTGCCATAAGCTTGCAAGTGTAACAGTACACTTACACCATTTTGTCTAGGAGAAGGCTGTTGAGTGAATGCTTGCCTCAGACAGCTAAGAAACCTTTCATTAGTCCAGCAGCTACCACTTACGTGGCACCAGAAGCTATTGTGCATTGTACTAGTTCAGAAAGTCTCCTCTGTAAAGTCCAGTTTGACTTCCAACTCAGCTCTGCTTGCCTTTTCCAAGCACAATAAGAGGTTGTGATTGGTTGTGACATTAGCACCGTAGGCAAGGATGTGTTTCAGAATTGAGAAAGACACACGGTGATGTTGTGTCAAGTAGAAGAGAAGCAGGCTAGCACTGTCCCAGGCTGTGCTTGATGATCTCGCGGGACTGTGGTGGGATCCTGTCGGGGAAGAGCACCTGGAACTCCACCACCAAGTCGCCCCGCTGGGACGGGCTCTTGGGCAGTGGGAGACCCTCGCCCCTCAGCCTCCGGACTTCGCCTGGCTTGATGATGTCGCTGCACGGTAAAGGCATCATGCGGTTGTCCAGTGTTGGGACATTGACTGTGCATCCACAGAGAGCCTGGAGACAAATCAAGAGGGAGGTAAAGTTAGTCCTGGAGGCCTATTGTCAATATTAGCTTCAAAATCAATGAAGGAAAGTGGAGCGTGAACAGTTGTGTAACTGCTAAATGTTATGTATGCGTTCTTGTGAAAAGATTTTCTGAGTTATGCAACAGTGGTACAGATGTTATAAGCGGCGTTCTATTTCGCTCCTGTGTGTGGGAGTCAAGTGTTTCTGTGACTGATAGGGAGCCAAATGAGGACGGAGGAGCTATTTGAAATGTCAGTCTCTGTGACTGCTGCTCTGCTAATCTGTGCGTGGGCTGGAGGAACTGAGAGGCTGAGACGGAGCGAGCCAGTAGAACTGTCTCTTTCCCTCTTTCTCTGCCTGGCCTGTTGCGGCTGCAGTGAGTCTAGTGGCTAAGAGGGAGGGTGAAGTGCGATTCGTGGGTGCAGTCAGCAGGCAAAGCTAAATTTAGCTTCTTCTTTTTTTTTTCCTCTCTCCCTCTGCAGGGGCTGCTGAGGTAATGGAGGTGTTGGCAGACTGCTGCCATTTGGTTTGTGGGGGTCTGTCAGGCGACTGTAAGTGGTAGGCTAAAATGCCCATAGTGGAACAAAGCTTTCTGTTAAAAGACTGAATTAAGAATATACATAGTTTGCCTGGTGAATTTCTAGAACAAAGAGTGAGTTGGTGAGTGTTTTAGAATGTGGTTCATGTGGACACTAACTAACTAACTAACTAACTAACTAACTAACAAGAAACTCACCTCTTTAAGGGTGATCTGGGCTGTGTAGACGATGTTGGACCCGTCTCTCTTGTACTCTGGGTGGTCTTGATCCCTGAGAATGAAGGTAATGTCTGCAGGAGGGCTGTTGGGGGTCTCATCCCCCTCCCTGGGGAAGGTGATCCTGGTCCCGGCCTTCCAGCCTTTCTTCACCACAACGTTCAGCACCTTCTCCTCGGTTCGCAGGCTTCGGCCGTCAGGGTTGAGGCGGCTGCGTGTGATCTTCATTTGCTTTGTGCAGCCATGCATCACCTCGTCCAAGGTCACCGGCAGGTCGTGCACCACGGCCTCGCCAGACAGGTGCCGTGCGCCCTTCCGCAGGCCGGCCTCGTAACCAGCGAAGCCACCCAGGTGAGTGAAGGTGGATCGCCGGAAGGGGTTGAAGAGGTCGTCGTCGGCATCGGGGTCGCTGCCGAAGAAGATGTCGAAGTGGTCAGAGTTGTGGAAGAAGGAGGAGAAGGTGGCGTGGGGGTCGTTTTGGAAATTTTGGCGGAAAATGTTGCCTTGGCCTGCTGAAATTCCATTTTTAAGGCCTAAAAGAAGAGAATAGAGAAATTGTTAAAAAAATCAAACATATTTCCTGACGGATATGAGTTGTCGCTATGCAAATGTTGTGCACGAGAACTTTGATTGAAGCAATTGAAAGTACATGAAGTCAAATCTGCTCACCTTCTTCTCCAAACTGGTCGTAAATGCTTCTCTTCTGGGGGTCGGTCAGGATCTCATAAGCTTCTGCGATCTCTTTGAACTTCTCCTCCGCATCGGGGTCGCTGTTCTTGTCTGGGTGGAACTTGAGGGCCATCTTCCTGTAGGCCTTTTTGATCTCATCTTCATTGGACTCAGGCAAGACGCCCAGGACCTTGTAGAAGTCCTTGCCTGTGGGTTTGATGGAGAGGCAGGGCGTGTCCTGCTCAGACTTGGTGCTCTCCTGAAGGAACACAACGATTTCGACTTTTAGATCACTTTGTCATACTTCCTACATGCTGACGCACATTTAACACCAGTTGTTGATTATATATCTATCCACAATTCCAAACAGAATGACTGATGAAAACTTCAGTGTTTGAGCTACAAAGATAGAATTGATTGGTTTTCATCTACAAAGATAGAAATCACCTTCAGCTTTAATTCTCTAAGGGGAAACACCCTTATCTGTGCTGCTGAGCAGATGCATAAATTTTATAGGCTGATCTCAACCCAACGTGAGAGAGAGGGGGGTAAACCATGTGAAGGGATCGTGAAAGGACTTTCCCCCCCAACAACTGAGAATCTCCGCAGCGATTGGCTGATAGGGAATCCGCGTTTCTAGCATGTGAATGAATGAAATGACAGCATCTCCTACAGATGCCGACGGAGTACAAACGCGGGCAAGGAATGCCATGTAACTTTAAAATACATAGAAAAAACTCTGTAAAAAACCCCAACAACAAACAAACTGTACTTACAGCTGATGATGATGATCCGGAGCTGTCACCCCTGTGCATCACTCGCACTTTGCACTTGACGTTTCCATTCTTTTGCTTCACTCCGAACTGGGTCCAGATGAGAACCATGATGTGAAGGGTTTTTGTTTGTTATAAGAGCTGCTACGTGTCGCTGTCCACTGGATGTGTGGTGCTGAAATCGCTCCGCTTTTTGCTCCGGGCTCTCTAAGCTCCGTCCTGTCTGAGATCTCCGCTCGGCTCTCTTAAATACCTCCGCCGCAGCTCCTTTTTCTCCCACCATCCCCTTCGCCGCCCACTCATCCCGGTCGAGCTTTCCCGGGACCGCCCATTTCCTCACGGGATGCCGGTGTGCTCAGCGCACCCGGTGAAAGGCCATTGGTGCTCGAGCGATGATCGCGCGGATGTTGCAGCCTCCTTTTTCCATCTCGAGACTTGTTTCCGGAGTTCTAGAAGACAGACCGGAGCAGACTGTCACGACTGGGTACACCGAGTCCTCTTTCCTTGAATAGAAAACAGACTGGAGAGGGAAAAAAAAGGAGGAAAAACTATGTCTGCACAGACAACTCTGTACGATGGAATCCCTCCGCTGAGATTCTTATTAATATTTACAAATATATTTGTCAAGCAAGCAAGCAAGTTCATCGCAGTACTAAATTGCCTTTTGTTAGATGTTTGGCTTTGCAAAAATAATGCATACTTGCACCTTTTTCACGTTTTGTCACATCATCACAACCACAGTCAAGTACAGCATAGTTATAAAGTATGCAGGTATGATTTTCAATATTTTTTATAACGTGAAAAACGAGTAATGTGCATTTAGATGCAGGGCTATTTGCTTAGATATCCCTTTAAAAACCAAGGGCAACCAGCTGCAGTGAGAAGTAATTAAATTAGTTAACAGAGTTTGTGTATAATTTCAGCATTTCAGCTGAAGATATTCATAAACAAACAGCAACACGGAGACAGAGAAATGCAGGAGACATGTCAGGGATAAGCATGAAGCAGGTTAGGTTGTTAAAACTTTCAAACTTTAAACAATCCATCATGGATGGCCCATATACAAGCCAGGCAAGACATAGTCAGGACTTAAGACGAGGAGAGCGTTAATCAGAGAAACCACTAAGAGGCTCATGGTAACTGTGGAAGAGCTGGAGAGATTGACTGGATCAATCTGGTGGGAGGATCTGTCCATGTAGGAAAACCTTGCCTCATGAGGAAAAATATCAAAAAGCAAGTCACTATTGAAAACCACTGTAAATATCTCCTTTGTAGTTCATCACATGCCTCATTGGTGTGACAAGTTACATATGGCACATAGCAGGACTTGTTAATGGCTGTTCGCAGATTCTTTCTGTCCAAATTTAAGCAATTTTCCAAAGAATCACTAGCAAAATCTCTGTTCTCTGGATATCGGAAGCTGGTCGAAAAGGAGAATAAATACTTTTGCAATACATTGCATAAGTAATCAAATTACAAACCAAAAACATACACAATCAATCCAATATGACACCAGATCATTACTTCTAGATTTTTTTTTTATATTCTTGGAAAATCTTTTTAAAATTTTTTATTTGGACAGTATTTCTAGTAGTTTGCCCACCATTTATGACAAGCAGAAAAACACAAGAAAAAAGTGTAAGAGATAAAGCAGTAATTTCTTTTTTTCTTCTTGTCCGAATGATAATAAAACACAAGAATATTGGTCAAAGGCTCCTGGCTTAAAATTGATAAATGAAATAGATTTAGTAAAGTAAAAAACAAAAAACAAAACAGGCATTTGCTAGACAAACTACTGAAGCATAACATCAGGACATAGCATTCATTTTAAGCCAGGCGTGCAGCAGTAGATGTAAAAAAAAAAAAAAAAGATAATACAACAACAATCCTTATGAAATGTTTATTTTACGAAATATGTTAGAAAAGCCTTGAATTTCCTAGTTCAGACCACATCTAATATTATCCCTCGGACTTCATGACACCCCCCACCCCCTCCACACACACACAAAAAGAGAACACAATTGAATTCTAATGTTAGAATGTTCCAGTGACCAACAATGAAAGGCTATTTTCTGCACCTCAAATTAGCTATTGAAGTTTGCAGGTGAGTGTAGAAAGCAATGAATCAAGCAGGGGTTTATATAAATGCATCGCCTACGAGAGCCAGCAAAAAAAAAAAAAAAATGGTGCTACTGGATGAAAATGAAGGCAAAGCAATGCACACGGGCCACTTGACAACAGGCAGCTGTGGGAGTAAAAAGCCAGTCTGATGTTATATAACCCAATGTGTTAAAAAAAAAAAAAAAGAAAGAGCCAGCCTGCGATGCCCCTGTGGACATTTTGTGATGTGTGAAATTTTGAGATGCTGACAAGTTTGATGACATCTGATTTAAATGCTTTTTAAATCAGGGAAGATTTTGAAGATAAAATGACATATATGTCAATTTTAGTTCAAGTTAAAGTAGCAATAAATAAAAAAAAAATTAAAAAAAATGGCAGAAACAGAGCCTAAATGTGTCTGCTTCTGGTGGAGAGTAAAATGAGAAGATATCAATACTGTCAGGGAGGAGGAAGAGCAGATGGGCATGTCAGCATAATTAATAAAATCTCATCAATCACAGGACTTGGTGGAACATTTGATAACTTTCACAGATACACTTAACTGAATATTAGCGGCTTATATAAGTGGGGGGTTTACAGCTAAAAAAACTACAAAATGCCAAGATTTGGAGGAGTAAAAAAATTGAGACCCTGATGAATCGTCTCAAAATGTCTCATCCAATTTGTGATATTTAACAAGCACATTTGTTAGAGTGAAAAGCATAAAAAATGTTAAAAAGCTGTGACAATCTTGTTGTCAGATCTCGTCCAGGACAGCTTGAAAACACTGGTGATTATTGTGACAATTTTCCAGTACAAATTCTTCAGTTGCTGGTGACTTATTTCTGTTGTGAGTTATTATTTTTTTTATTTATTTTCTCCCCCCCAGGGGTTTTTTGTGGGCTCTAGTGTCCCTTATATGAAAGTAGGATTACAGGAAAGGGGGAAAGACATGCGGCAAATATCGTTGGGTCTGGGAATCGAACCCGCGACGGCCGCGTTGGGGTCTCAAGGCCTCCAAACGTGGGTCGTGCTATCCCCTACGCCACCACAGCACGCCCTCAGTCTTGAATTTTTAACCAGTATTTGAGAAATTGCCAATTTCAGTAATGGCATTGCTGTTAATATTTTCACTTCTCGTCAACGACTTGCTACGTTTCCATGGTTTGCATGCAATACTAGGGATTCTTTGTGTACTTTTCCTGACTGTTACCTTTGCACAGTGAAATTTTGATCCTTTGTAGCCGGTCTGCAAAACAATGGCTTCAGTTAAAGAATCAAATCTCAAGAAAATCCTTCTGGGATCACTGAATCTTATTTCTGCTTTTTGAGGTTTATCAGATCATAATTGATGCTAGGTGTTGAGTCTACCCAAGAAGACTCAACACTGGAACTGAATCAAAATTACCTTATGGTCAAGTAGGTTGCTTTATTTTAGTTTGGGTTTTTTTAACAGATTTGTTAGGTTTTTTGTTGTTGTTGAATATTATATATTACATGTTGTAATGAAAATGGGAAAAGTTCTGAAGTTACATATCTCATTCTATTTTGTGTGTGTTGACTTGTCATACCACAGAACATGTTGTTGGGGTCTCACCACCTTGTTTTTATTTTTATTTTTAGAACCATTTGACACAAAAAGCTCTAACCCACAGAAGTATATGTATCTCCAGCAAGAAGGTTTCTTGTTTCAGACACCTCTCTGTACCTCAGTGTTAGTCTTTTCTCATGTCCATTCAATTTAGTTCGACTGTAGAGAGTCGGACCTAACATAGAACCCTGAGGGACCCCATAATTTATTGTAGTAGAAAATAAAGAGGTCTTATTTACCTCCACAATTTTAAATCTGTCTGATAAATAGGAATTTTACAATTTCTCTTCCATTCGTTGGCACATGGGAAAACTATACAAAAGTGTGATCATAGTGGTAGCTTTAGCTTAAGTAAAAGTTGCAATTCAACTAATTCATAGAGAATAGAACATTTTATTATGAATATAAAGCTGTCAGCAGATGAAGGTCACACATGGCTAAAATGCAGCATCTACCTTATCGCCATTTTCCTTCCATTGAAGTCTGCCATTTCTATTTGAGGCAACGCTACACACACTACAGGATTACGACACACACTGTACAATAGTCACGGATGGGAGCGGCATAGTCCCAGGGAGCGTACATAAATGGCAATACTTCCTCCTCTGTACAAGCTTCCTCCAATGGAAGATGGAGTTTCCTGGGGATTCTCCTGTCGTCTTACAGGAAGCAGCAGACAAATTTGGTTTGAACACGATCACCCCGGAGCGTCATGCGCCAGATAGCAGCTCTTGGATACTATTCACAGATCGAGCAGGATGGAGTGAATCACAACAGGCGACATTCATTCTCCCAGCCCACAGGAACAGTTTGGCTGCATTTGGCCTGTTTTCTGTCTTTCTTTTTTTTCCTTCCTTTAACACGTTCACACAATTTCGCTCTCTCTCTCTCTCGCAGAAACACAAAGTGTCCTGTCAGTCTCACAGGAATGAATGCCATTTAAAGCATCAAGCAGGAGTGACACTGTAATTGCTGGTTGGCGAGAAGGCTCACATGCATCTTGTTCTCATCATGTTTGCTGTTCTCACACATTTGGTTTTCGCAGCACTGACAGGCTCCGATCCCTTTGTTTGTTGGAGCTTCCACTTTCTTATTGCAGAGGACATACAGTAGCTGTAATGTTTCTAATGGCATCTGATCTGTTTAATTTATGCTCTGCATAAATTAAAACATGATTCAGTAAATCACTTTGACAATTTTGTGACACAGTTATGTATTTTTCTAATTCATTTACATAGCAAAAAAACCCCAACTTATTAGACAAATTGCATCAAGTAGTATTTATTTTATTGTCGACTAAACTTAAGAACACCTATCAGATTGTTTTGACCACATTTCCAGACTGAATTAGCATTCTTTATTCTTTTTAACCTGAACTGTGACAATTATACAACAGATAAGTATTGAACACATCACAATTTTTCAAGGTAAATATATTTCTAAAGTTTCTATTGGCATAAAATGTTTACCAGGTGTGGGTAACAAGCCAAGTAATCCATACATAGAAAGAAACCAAAACAAATAAGTTCAGGAATTACGTTATGTGTGATAATATGAAATGACATAGGGAAGAAGTATATTGATATTTATCAAATACTTTGGTAATGACCTCTTGAAGATGCCTCCTGTTTGGAGAAACTACTCACATGCATGGCTCAGGTGTCATTTTGTCCAATTCGTCCACGTTATCTTTAAATCTGGAAGCTTCTGCCTCTTATTTTATTTCTCCAAGGCCAGGTGAGAGCTTCCTTGGCTTTGACTTTGGAATCATTGTCTTGCAGAAATGTCCACACTCATTTCATGTTCATCATTCCTCATAGATGTTGTTGAAATTGAAAAAAAACAAAACAAAAAAAACCCCAACAACAACAAAAAAACAACCAAACAAACAAAAACCTACGTGTGTTTCTGAAAGAGCAAAAATCAAAGTATCTCTCTGTCTTTACCCCTGATACCGACTGGACAGTTAGAGATCAACCAATAAGAAAACAGATGGATTGAATGTTACATGTGACCCTGACAGAACGTAAAAACTGTTTTGCCCTTTAAAGTTAAAATGGCTTTTGTTTTATACACAAACTCTATGAGGAACCATCAGATCTTGTAGATGCTGATATGTGAGAGACTTTATAGATGAGGAAAGTTCATCCCTGCAGCCTGCTGTCATCCCTTGTTGCTAAGTCTTGTGGGACTGGCGAGTGCTTCCTGCAAGGGACTCAGGAAAAAAAAAAAGAATAAAAAAATGATTCACCCTGCTGTGAGCACACAGCACCGGCACAGAGTATGTGACACCAACCTCGTCCCACATCATTCTGCTCCCAACCCTCACCCTGCCCTTCAAAGGGCAGCAGATGAATCAACATAGTTTAAAACAACAGAAAGAGAAACAACATATAGTAGATATATAAAAAAAAATCTCAACTCCATCCCCCCTGTCATGTCTCACACCTTCTCCCCCCCCACCCCCTTGGTCTGCATCTCCCACACATTTCTGTAAGTGTGACTGGCTCTGATTTTTCACTCTGGCCAGACTTCAGTGCACCAGATGCACAGACAGACAGCCAAATGGTGGCACAGACATATTAAGATGCACAGGCAAACATCGACCCAGACAGAGCTCCTGGTGTGCAGCCTGTCATCTTTTCAAAAAGACTGAAATCTTTTTGCTCTGTTTGAAAGGGGCGAGATCGGCTGTTATCATCCGAGAGACGAAGAGAAGACGGATAACGGATGAAGAGAAAGACGAAAGATTAGCGACACAACCGGTTCATAAAAAGTGGTGGAACCGAGGGAGAAGCAAAGAGAAATGACTGGAAAAACAAGATGACAGATTGGAATGCAGTGATGGATTATGGCTGGCAGTGAGAGAGGGTTTTGCAGGGGGAACAATTTGGAAAATATCCCGCAGCTTACTGTCTGCTTTGATGAAAGACTCTGCTGAATATTAAATTTTCCACAAGCACCCACCAAAACTGGGCTCTGATGAGCAGAAGAATGCTCACATCCCCTCTCCCTATGGGAGCCCTAAATGATTTCACACATGGTAGAAACTACTTTATGGTCTTAATGAAATTACTCACAACAACTTGCAACTAAAAGTGCAGGTACATATCTACATCTTCCTGATTTTTCCACACAGTCTGGCTTTATGTTTTTGTGGTTGTGTGTCGCCACCTGCAGAGCGCAAGATGTACTGCGTCGTGAGAAAAGCATTTTTCAACCAGAAAACACTCATTTTTATGTAACTGATCTGGTTATATAAGCAGAAAACATGAACATCACAAAAGCCACATTCAAACTGACACAAAATAACATCTCTCTTACAGACCCATCGCAACTACTTTTCACATTTCCGGCTAAGAATTCATCCCTCCATTCTCTCCGGAGTCCGTTCTCCCTTGCAGCTGCTCAGAGCCTTTTCTGACATCCTTAATTGTCTCAGGTAGTGACGGTTTTCCTCAGGGTAGGAGACAGCGGACAGGGGCAGCCTGCAGATGTCCGGGTTCTCCGAGGAAAGGAGGAGGAAGATGAGAGTCGACAGGCAAAAAGGCCACGTGCAGGCCGGTAACACGAGCTGATAGGGGATGGTACACAAGTGGGAGAGCATGACACGTTGTCTCAGAGACACCTGCAGATGAGGTCTATGATTAGCCTCCAAAAGTAAGAAACTTTCGAACTTACCACAGACATTAGTTTTGACGTCGCTGAGGTCATGTATGCACAGAAAAGTGCTGAAAAAGACATCAAAACACCTTTTATTATGCTGTACTCTACTTCTGATGAAGAATAATAAACTTAGTTTTCAGTCTTACCACATATTAGAGACAGTATGTGTGTCTGCCATGTTAAACCATAAAAGACCCCTCCAATAGCAATGCAGGACAGCGCACTGTTATATCCCCAAAGTCCTGAGTAGAGGTCTTCGTGAGGTGCAGCTAATGCAAGTCCTGCACCAAATTTCAAAGAACCTTCAACAAATGGTCATATCAGGTGCAGCCAAAGGTTTCAAAGCATTTTGAAAGATTTTATGTGACAGCCTAACACGAAACAGTGCATGTTTGAAGAGCATGTTCCGTAAATGTACTCAGCCCTCCTGAAGGAAAACTCAGTGCAACCTCTTTTTGCAGAACTCACAACATTTTCTTTTGGGTTGTTGGTTTACATGCAAAAGACCATGCATGGGGGGAAAAAAACGACACATCCATATTTACACAACATGGCCATTGGAAAACATTGTTGTCGTAGCATCATGCTGTTGGGATGCTTTTCTTCAGCTCAGGGTGAAATGAATGGAGCTAAATGCAAGGCAACAATGGAAGAAAAATCTGTTACTAAGCAACAACTCCTTTAAAATGGGACAGAGGTTAAGCTTCTAGCTAAATAATTTCATGTTCTATTGTTCTCCAGTTAAAGTGCTGATCAAAATCCAGTTCAAGACGTGAACATTAATATTCACAAATGTGTCTTTTGTTAGGCTAAGCTTCTGCTATTTTGCAAAGAAGTATGAGGAGAAATGTTAATCTTTATGTACGAAGCTGGTAGAGACAACTAAAAAGACTTAAATTGCAACAATAGTTGGTTCTATGGAGTATTGACTCACTGGGACTCAGATCAGGACACAATGCTTTCCAAGGGTTTATGTGTAACACATTTAGAAAACCATGCATGCTTTTTCATCCCCAACTACTTTGTTTTGCTCTATCTCTAAAATTCAATTTAAATACAAATAAACTGGAAATGTTCCACTTTTAATGCAAAGACAAGAAAAAGTTGAAGAGATATGAAAACTTTTGTGAGGCATTTTGTCGTCCATGTAAAGTATGCACACTTTGGTTACTTTTTTGTTGTTGTCACCAAATAAGTATGCAGTCTACATATTTGTGTTAGAAGAAACAGGTTTTGGCACATTTTAATGCATCAAACTTTCCACCATTCTTTCTGCAAATAATTCAGTGTCTATTTACCAGTGCACAAGCCAGCAGCGGAGCCCAACAAGGCATGTAAGCAGATAGCTGGCGAGCATAGCAGCAGGGCCAGAAGGACGAGACACGACGTCCAGGGACTGTCGCAGCCAAACACCTGGCCAACGCCAACTGGCACAGACAAGAATAGCTGCAAATAATAATAATAATAATAATAAAAAAGCGCTGCATTTGAGTTGAGTGTCAAAATGTTCTGCAGTGATTTTGATTATGTGCAGGTATTCATCCACCTGTGGTATACTGAGGTTTGCAAGAGAGTCGCTATGGTGCTGATGTACTTGGGGCTGAATTTTCACCTAAAGGTGCAAAAAATAGTTTAACTTTTTCTTATAATAGAAACCACCTGAGAAAATTCAAATGTATGTTTATAGTGAGACTTAATACATGCCTCTGGAAAATATGGATGAGTGGTTCCTGTTGCTGCGATGTGTAAGCAAGTCAGGATATTGAAAGGCAAAGTGAAAATTGGTAGATCCCATTTGCTCATAATGGAGGACAAAGCACTGGAGACTACAGGGCTGTTAACAGAGAAACAAATAAAGATGTTCAAGACAGAAAAATTAGAAGCGATCAAAACATAAATGGTTGTTTATCAAGCACTGTCAGTACCGGGACTGTGGGTAGAGCTTTAAAAGGCTTAAAGGCGCTAACATTGTTTTGTAGTAGTATAATTTCATATTGAAGAAGTAAAATTGTGTGCACAAATTTATTGGGGATGTACTGCGATTAAATATTTGTATTAATGAAATTATTCCTGCCAGACTTGTGGGCTCCCTGCAGGTCTATCATAGGTTATAGGTCTTTATAGTGAGGTGGCGATGGAAGAAGCATGGCAAATTATTTCTGTGTCAATTTCGCTGCATGTTTAGGATCATGATACAGCTAAAAAAAAAAGCAAACAAAAAAAATCTTATCTGTGACAACAAGATTTTATTTTTAAACCCAGAAACACCGAAGCTTCACAGCTCCTGGGTTACTTGGAATAAAAACTGGCCCACAGCATCAGAGAACCTCCACCATGCTTAACACTGAGTATTAAGATCTTCTCCAGATATGGTTTCATGCCTCTGTGCCACTGGAATGTTTGTTGCTGAAAAACTCAACCTCAGTCTGATCTCACAGTCAAAATTTGTGTGAAATATCCAGAAGACTTTTTTTTTTATTTAATTTTTTTTTTTTTACAAAAACCAAATATTCAGATTTGAGATGGATTGTGATATGATGGCTTGACTAAAAAGGCGTTTTTGTCTTGCAAGCCCAATCAAGAGGTCGGCATATAGATGGCATCTAATGGTTGCCATGGAGCCCTAATTACAACAAGCATTTCTCACTTTGCTTGCGGTTCTCTCACATTGAGTTTTTTTTTTTTTTTTTGTCAGTCTTATTCATGACAGCTGAGACTTTATGTATGGAAATGTTTATTTGAGTAGCTTTTTCCTTCAAAAATATCCAGATTTTTGAAGATCAACAGACAACATGCCATATTTTAATGTCATATATTTTTTTTCTTTCCTGTTTTAAAATGTGACTGAAAGGAACTGAGCTACAAAGCTGTGCCTCAGGAAAAACTGGAAAAGGTTACTGGAAGACATGGTCAACTTTACAAAGAAAGTTACATTAATTTGCCAAGGGATGACACTGGATTGTATTAAAATTTTATATTGTTTTGAAGGTTTTTTTCCCTCCCTTCTTCAATAGTTTTTTTAATTGTTTTTGTGTGGAATTATGCTTCTAAAATAAAAATTAATTTTCTTTTATGAAATTTCTACTTGTCTTTAACAAGTGTGAAGGATGTTGTTTCAAGATGGAACTTTATGTAAAAATCTCAACGGCAGACACAATATGCGAAGTTGCTCCTTCTTACTTTATCCACTTTTCATTTCCAATCTGCAGAAAATCTTTGTTTTTTTTTCTTTGACTCACCACAACATGGACATGAACACATTTGGGAACAGAAGCCACCAGTACCAGTTTCCCCTGGAGGAGAACGTGGCCATCAGCATACCAACCAAAGTCCCGTTGTATCCATGAAGCCCTGCAAAAATCGCTTCCCTGAGGTGAGGTGTAAACATGAAGCCAACATGAGTATAAAGCAGCTACATGAGAAATAAAATCTCACTGAGTCTGAAGCTAATTAGAGGAGAAACAATCTTTCTGTAGAATAGCATGAATCTCTTTTGGGCTTTTTTTTCCTCGTTTTGTTGAAAAGGACAAAATGGAGCCATCTGACCTGTTTTGTCTGAGGAGTATAGCCGACACAGTGGAGACAAAAGTTCCCAGCAGAGAGTTTAGAGCCCACCAGGGGTTCTGCAGGAACAGGCCAATCAAAATGAGAAGTCCACTGACAGGGTTACTGACAAACATGACCTGAGCCGTGCCTCGTAAAATACCGTCCAGCAGCCGGATTACCAGAACCTGCCCTGTCAGACAAGAAAGTCAAAAGTTCTTTGGATTAAAATATTAAGCAGAGTTAAAAAATAAAAAAATAAAAATCACACTGAATACCACCTACTTTTCACCCACTGTCCACTCTGTCGCATGTCTCCTGTGAAAAACCTGACAGCTCTGAGGCAACGACCCGAAGGCTCTGCTGAAAGTTGGTTGCTGGGTCCGGTGCTTGGTAGCATTTCTCTTTAAAATAACAAATAATACAAATACAGAGCTACAGTAAGTTCAAGTCCATAATTTTCAGAATTCCCTTTGAGGCTTTTAATTGTAATGCTTTCATCTATGTTTAGGGTCATAGACTTCCTGAATCTCTGCTTCAGTATCAAGTCTCTACCAGCTCTCCTGTCCCTGCTGGCCAAGAAATTGATCAAAAAGTTCAGCACAGTATTCCACATGTTTACCGTGTCTCCTTGTGGCAAACTGAATAGGACTCCCTATGTTTTTCTACAAACAAAGGTTTTCTTCCCCCCATTTTTCCATTATGATCTTATAACTTATTGCTTTTCCTATCAACATATTCTAGTATCCCTTAAACTGTGGACCTCTGCTGCTTCTGGGGCTCAAGTCTCCTATAAACATCCAAATAAAATTAGTAATTGGGTTATCAGAAGTGCAAATGGTTAAAGAAAGGAAGGAATTAAGGCATGCAGATAGACAGACAAAGAGAGACAGACAGATAGGTATCTAGCAGTTTTTCAAACTCTCTAATCTGCGCCATGCATCCCGCAAATTGCTGACAAGTCAACACCTCGGTGTACACAAACCGAATCTGTGTGAAGTTGATTCCCTTTTTTGCTCCCTGAAGTAGAAATGGCTCCAGCAGAGAAGAGAGAGCTGGGATCTGAACCTGTGATCCCTCCCCCGTCTACTGCATTGATTTCCTTCAGTCCCTTCTGTCCTATTTTTGGTTTTTAATTTATCTTTTGATTCATTTTGAAGGAACGATCAAAGCAGTTTTGTGAGGAAGCTTCCCACTGCTACATCCTCAGCCACGGATCTCTGCACAAAAACTTTTCTTTTCTTTTCTTTTTTTTTATTATTGTTGCTGTTCAGGGAGCAGTGAACCTCTTGATGTGCAACTCTTTTGTTCTGTGAGAAAACATCCAGAGTCAACAAATATAGCAGCTTTTCAACAGAAATCTCTGAACAACAAAACTGAAAGATGATAAAACTGCTATGATCATAAGTCGCTCTGACGGACTGTTATTTAGCAAGCAACGTATCAGAGAGTTGTACTATTAAATTGAGAATGCGAAGTTATTAGTGTTTGCATATATTTATGTTCAGGTACGGTAAGGAGAATTTCTAGTTATCAGTTTATTGACATTAAGCCACTTTTAAATTACTCAAATAATTACAAAAAAAGCAGCATTTGGAGTCAAAATCGGCTCTTACATCCTGACTGAGATGTAGTTTGTGCTCAAAAACCCTCCAAAAAGGGCTTGAAATAAAACATTTCTACAAGTGTTATTGCAAAGTGTTCAGTTACTTTTTCCACACAAATCTTACTGTTTTTAAAGGCTTTTTTCTCTCAATAAATGAAATCCTAATGACAACATTTTCATAATAATCTGAAACATTGAAGTTTAACAAAATAAAAAAATAACATAAATTTGTTCCTACTTAGGAAGGGAAATATTTTTCACAGTACTATAAGTAGTTTGTTATTTGCAATTAAAACTTTATATCAGGAAAAAGAACTTGCAGCTGAGATCTGTGTCATGTCAAAAACCAGACTAGACAATTTTCTTACCTTTTCTGTGTTAACGATGTAAATGCAGATCTTTCAGCCATCAGCTAAATTTGAGATGCTGTGTTGTTTGTTTGCTGTAAGATTCCTGAGAACAAAGCTGGCCCATGCTGCAGATGATCAGCTATAAAAAGGATTTCCTGACTAAGCAGTGCAGTGGTTATTGTTTCCACAGTCCTACTGGGAATAAAGAGCTGCTCTATGAAGTAAAGTTTTTTTATTAGCTGGTCAGTAACCTAGTTTTATGGTAAAGAAGTATAAAAAGTTATAGAAAACACTAAAAATATTAGAAAAAAATTATCCTTTGTTTTGAGTAAACTTATTCTTTGGAGGAAGAAAGATCCAAACAAGTTGGTTGTTTAACTAAATCACTAGCTCTAAAATTAACGCATACATTATGGAGTTAATATTTAGAGTATATTATATATAAGCTACTGACCAAAACTTGTTAGAATGTGCATAATTCACCCACATTGCATAATTCCAATGTGCCTGGATTATTGGTTTGTTTGATTGATGGCGGTGTCAGGCGTACAATTTCAGCATTTTTCCTTTAAATGTTCCACTGATCATTAAGACATAGCATTAGAAAAAAGCTATGTGTTGTTTTACAGAGTCTTTGTTCATGCCAGGTTCCAGCTGATTTCAGGTAACATTTTCTTGTGCGTCGTTGATTTGGATGTGTGAATGTCTGAGTAAAGGACAAAGAAGACAGCAGTCATTTCAGAATGAACAAAGTGCAGCATAGGATAATCAGGGGAACAACAAATGCACACAAGATTTTTTTTTTTTATACAGAAGCAGAAAAGTGAACACTATCTTCTTAAAACAAGGTATTTTATTGAGAGATTGACCTTTTCCCCCCAAGACACTTTTTTCCCCCTTTTTGTTGTGGAGGAATTTGCAAATTGCTGAGTGTCAGTTTAAATTTTGACATTTTGATAAGAGAGACCAAAGAAAAAAATAGTCTATCATATAGGAAATTCCTGCACAACCACAAGTTACACTTGCCATCCACTGGAGACAAAGATATATTTGAAATATATATTTGAAAAACATACAGGAAGTTTGTGGTTGAAAATGGTTGATACATATTTTTTAATCAAATGATGCAGGTTGCTAATGTGGTTCAACTGCTTACTTTATATTTTCCCCCAAAAAGTACAGCTTTAAGTATTATTTATCTTTTCTTAACTGAGGCCTTTACAAAGAGGATTAGAGAGACCACATTTGAATAAAAGGGCACAGCAATAAATCATACAGCACAAAATTGTAGTCATATATGTTTCTGTATCTATAACAGTTAAAAAACATACAAACACACACACATGCAAAAAACGACAGACACACACAAGTCACCACGCTCACATGCATACAGATGCACCCACACAGAGACGCCCTCCTTGTGGATCTGGAGTCATCTAAAAGTCTTGACTTTAGATCGAGTCAACAGTGTGTTGAGCGCTGAACTCCTGGAAATCTTCTGGGATGGTGTCTGTGGGAAGTGTTAGAGCACAAATCATGAGGGCGGCTGAAAATAGTCTTTTTGAAACAAGATCAGACAAAACACTTTCTCAGACACAGGCCACAGGAAAGTGTATGCTGAGACTGATGAGTGAAGTGCTAGCGCTCGTTATGAAACCATGTAGAAAATAAGAAAAACTATACAGTTCAACCATTGAAAGTTAACGCCTCATTGGAGACTGCGGGGCTTCCTTAGATAGCCTTGTACAACAGCTGACATTGTGTACTAAGTGTGACTATTTTGTATTATCTACTGTATGAAATCTGACATTTAAATGTGATATATTATTGAAATGAAAAAAAGCAGTGGCCTAATTACTTTTTACTACTGGATAAATAGCTAATTACCCAGAGCTTCTCAGTCAATAACTCATGAATCTAATCAACTTGACAAAAATTTAAGTTGTGTGTACATATGTAATTACATATTTATTGAATGTAAACAGTACCTTGAATATTTTTCATTTAGATATTTAAAAAATATATTTGGACATAAAAAAAAAAAGTCTGGAAGCTAAATTAAGTCCCCATAAGTGTTTTTTATGCATTTTTTTAAAGAGATAATTTTATACATTTCCAGATTGCATTGTGTATTATTACATAAACTTACAGAAAGCAACAATGTAGAAGTGTGTTTGTATTTTTGTACCGTTGCAGCGATATTTCAGATTGGACCAGATGATGTTTTCTTGTGAGAAGCAGAACACGCCGAGTCGCCCTCCTCTCATGGTTGTGTCGATAGTCACACCAGAATCTGCAACCAGCTGAGTTCCCTCGTAAAACCTCACTCTGAGCAAGAGAAAAAGGGAAATGTTGTCGCTCCTCTCTTTGATGAAATTTCTCCATTTAAATTTCTGTTCAGACGACTCGCAACATGACATTACTTCTCCTGTTTGGATATGAAAAGAGCATTATCATGCGCAGAGTATTATTTTGTTTCTCTTAGTAAGAAGCAAAATTTTAAAGACTTCTTTCACAAAACCAGAAAGTTCTCATCATACCTGATGTATCCAACCTGTGGACGGTGCTGCAAATACCAGCGGTAGGAAACTTTATCCTTCCAGCCAACGTTCCTCGGGTCCTTCCACAGCAGACGCACCTGGTCGTTGGTGTCTCCTGTGTGCCACAGCGAGTTTCTCAAGTGTTCCCCGGGGCCCGACCTGGACTTTACAGCCTAAAACACAGAAAAAACAAAATGATAACAGCACCAGAAACACATTTTAGACAGACTGACGGTGCCAATGATCTACTGCTGCTATGGAAAATCCCTCCTGCCTTCACCTTAAGCTGGATGCCTGGCTCAGCCACAGCTCTGAAAGGGGTTGCCTGCCAGTAAGTCTGCTCAGTCTGCTTCCACATCACCACATAGAAGGACGACGAGTCCTGGTAGCCAAAGATGAAGCCGGCATAGTCGTCGTCGGTAACCGTGTTCACGTGAAAAGTCCCCTCAAAGTCGACTCCACTGAAAGCAGTGTATCCTGACACAACAACATGCATGTTCAGATGGGATTTTGTTCAGAAAAAGCTGTCTTGTCAACTAAAGAATGTGGATCCTACCAACAGCAAGTCCCGGGTCACTGTTCATGGTCTGAACTATTTCCATTCCCTGTTTAGAAACAAGGCACATATGATTATTAGACACTTTGGGAGTTTTACATGTCTTAATAATAAGGGTTGCTTTATTTTTATGTAAAATTATGTAATTAAAAAAACTCAGTAATGAAACCGAATGTATTTTGATATATGTGGTCAGTTGAGCTTCATTTTAACATACAGTAATGTTATAAAGAATGATAAGATCATATACAAAATATATATTAAGTGTATAGACACCCAATAACTCTTTCAGCCTTTTGTGACATTTATCATGTGCAATTAGACAAAAACAAACAAAACTGTCACAGGAAAAAATATTGAAAAATAAAGGCAGAAAAACCCATCTGCATTTGTCTACAAACCCTTTTACTAATATTTTGTTAGAGGGCCATTGGTCTCAGATTGATTAATTTTAATTAATTTTAAATTTTTCTGTCTGTCAGCATCCCGCATAATTGGCTTGGCAATAATTTTCCACTTCATCAAGCAAAACTTCCCCAAATCTGTCAGACCAAGAGAACGTCTCTGCTCCACAATCATGTTTGGTGTCAGATTTAATTCTGGATTTAACCAACACTTAAATGTTCTTCTGATTGTCATTTTTTTTGTTAATATTAAGATATTAGTTTTACTCTTAGTGATGACAAAAAAACAAAAAAAAACAAACAAAAAAAATCTTCAGATTTTTAGTTAACACTTGTTTGTGTTTCCCTTTGGAATTTATATTTGGCATCACCAGATCATAACAAAACTCCTGAATCCTTAGTTTATATTTCAGTAACTGAGCTGATAGATCGAGCGGTTTTGGGGCCATTTTTGTAGACAGAACAGATTAGGAAATTTCAAATAAAGAAGTCAAAAGTGTAAAAGAAAGAACATTAAAAAATAGAGCTGTCAACATTTTGCAAATCCTTTACTACAATGCTTTGCCTTCCATATCCACATATTAATTAACATATCTAACCATAATCATGCTTTAACTTAGACCACATTAAGACTCTCAGAAGGCAATAATCTAACCTGGTTGAGGACAACCCAGTTGGGATCAATCTGTGCATCTCCCTCAGGGTCCAGCACCACTGTCTGGTAGGCCCTGAAGTCTGTCAGGGTGACCTCTGCGTTCTCAGGGCAATTGTCAATCCGGTCAATCACTTTGTCCTGATCAAAGTCGGACTCGCAGATATCTCCAACGCCGTCATCTGATGAACATCAGAGGGGAAGGAAATGAAGCTAGAGTGACCACAACCTTTTTCTTCACCATCCTCAGGGTGAGCTTGGCCATTGCTTTCTTTGCTCTGGGAATTTGTTCATATTTGACTGGTGTTAACTGAGCAAAGGCTACAAAGCCCTGCAAAAAGTATTTCACAAAAAAGTTAACTTTTGGTGAGTGTCTTCTGATCACTTGTTTCCTTCAACTCTACAATTACGCTCTATTTTATGTTCATCATTGCTTTAAAATCACAATAAAAGACACTGAATTTTGTGTCTCTAATGAGACAAAATATGAAAAAGCTCAGGGGGCATTAATGCATTACAAAAAAGCATTGTTGATGCAGTTGCTCTGACACCAAAACAATTAAAAATGTTCAGCACTTCTCAAAGTGTTTGTTGGTGAGACTAAAGCTGGTAACCCCCCCCCAAAAAACAAAACATGGTAAAGAACTAAAAGCAATAGCTAAAATGCTAGGGTCAGCTGGTAAATCAAATAAAAGTCATCATCAGACTCTGTAAAACATCTTGAAAGTTTCTGTCTGCGATGCACTTCTGAACTTTCCCATCAAAACATTGTCGACCCACTTAATTTTAACAGACACTCAGCCTCTCTCGAAGACCATTTAACGAGACTAATGTCACAGCGACTTATGAAATTGGCAAATATTTCAAGCGCAAAAAGTGTGCTCTTACTCCCCCCTAAATCGCAGCTTAATCTGCTCAAGGCTGCCAGCGCTTGATCTGTGTGGGTGTAAAACTGGAGCACAGAGGAAGGAACAAAAAAAATGGCAGCCAGCTTCATTTCACGGAGGATATGCACACTGAGTTAAATTTGTCTTGAACAGAAATGCAGGTTTTAGTACTTCAGAACAATTCAGTGATTGCGCAAATTTTACTGTGAGGTGCAGTTAATTCTCATCTGCTTAAACTCACTGTTGTCATCGATCTGGTCGGGGTTGGGAACCAGCCTGCAGTTGTCTGGTCCTGGCGGTAGAGTATCTGGGATCCCGTCATTGTCATCGTCATCGTCACATTCGTCTCCCAGCCCGTCTTTGTCACTGTCCAGCTGTGAGCTGTTAATCACTAGTGGACAATTGTCCTTGGTATCCTGGTGACCATCGCCATCGCTACAGGGGAAGTGACACAGAAACATGGCATTAACAATAATAAACCTCACAGAAGCACACACGGTGACGGGGTTTTACCTGTCTTGGTTTGTGTCGCACGAGTCTCCAACCAGGTCATTATCAACGTCAGACTGAAAGGGAAAAGGAAGGGGTTCAACACGTCACACAATACCTTTTCATGCAATCCTCTAGGACTTAATGAGATGGACCAACACAAAGTGGTGCACAGCAGTGAAGTGGCAGGGAAATGATGCATGATTTCACATGTTTGACAATGTTTTTACTATTAATAATTAGCAAATTGTGGCATGAATTTGTATCAGCCATTCTAAGCCAATCCTTTGTAGAATTGGCTTTGACAGCATTGATAGTTGCAAATCTTTTGGGGTATAAGTATTGTGCATTTACAGTAGAGGTCATGACATAGAAACTGTATTTGTACTGAGATTATTACACCCAGTTAGTGGAACACATAACTAACTGGTTGATATCTGAAATAAATTGGTTGCATTGGATTTTCTGAGAGACAGGTGCTCAGTTTATCTGCACTAATGTAAAAATGTTGTAAATCATATATCATTTTTATTCCACTGTTACTTTCTGATGGTCTATCACATAAAACACTTCTAAAATAAGTTAAAGTGCAAGGTTGTAATACAACAACATATGCTATGCTTTTATGAGTTGACCTTGACATTACAAACGATTCTGTGCGTGTGTGGGGGTGTGTGTGTGTGTGTGTATGTGAAGAATTAGTTGCTCTATGGGTTATATCTATCTGACTTTGCTCAACCTGGTTTGGGTTGGGGATGTCAGGACAGCTGTCGCAAGCGTCTCCCACGCCGTCTCCATCCCGGTCCAGCTGGTCTCTGTTCTGGACACGCTGGCAGTTGTCCAGAAAATTTCTCAAACCTGTTCACACAACACACACAGTGGATAGATGAGTTCTTGTAAAAAATATGTTAAAAGAAAAAAAAAAAAATAAATCAGCTTTAGCACAAATATGCAATAATTTATGGGTTGAACGGATTTCACTAATACAGTTATTAAGGGGAAAGTCATATTGATGAGTCAAAGAGAAAAATGGACAGACAACTAAAATTAATTCATGTTCCAATCTGTTCATACCCCTTTCCTTGTACATCGACCACTTGGGGGCACTGTTGTACTTCCTGTACGCGTTCATTCAGTTTGCGCCCTTGATTGTATTTTTATTCATCGCATGGAGGCAGTAGCTGCACCACAAACCTAGAAAGGTCAAGCAACTCAAACAGCAGTGGAGGAAGACAAGCTATCTTCTGTCCTGCAGGTTTTTTTTGAAGTGTAATCATACCAGTGAATGATCAAAGCGTGTTTTTGCTCTTGGGTCAACCTGAGAATGGATTTGACTTATTTTTCTCCCCCCCAATTTTCAGTCTTTTTCTGCCTCTGCTTGCTTATGAATCCCATCACAGTAGTCTCCGGTGATGCATTGAGACAACGTGATCTAGAGGGATGTGGGACAACCTCATCTGCTTGTCTCTTTTTTTTTTTTCTTCTTCATAAATTAACGTAAGAACATTTACGTGGAAACATGGAAGACAGCGCAGATAACTTTAAGAGCCTTCAGTGATGTTGGTTATATAACGCAAACGTCAGTGTTGGTGATGTAATTTCTCTTCATACCGTCTCCGTCCATGTCATCGTCGCAGGCATCTCCTTTGCCATCTCCGTCAGTGTCCCGCTGGTCGGGGTTGTTCACTACGCGACAGTTGTCACAGGCATCGCCATGGCTGTCTGCATCACTGTTCCTCTGATCCACGTTGGGCTTCAACCGGCAGTTGTCCTAAGACACGCAGGAGACATGGACGTCTGATCCAAAGTGCCTCTCAAAAGAATTTCCACCCCTTGAAAATTTTCCCACTTCGCAGGTTACAGCCATGAGGATTTTATTGTGTTGGGATTTTATGAAATTGAACGATATAAAGTTTCTGTTGGATTCTAAAAACAATACAACTTTAAAATTGTGGTGTGTGTTGTAAGTCAGATGGTGTATGCCTATCAGTTTTGATCTTCTTTACGTTTAAATCTTTGCGAAACGGCACAGTCTTAGTCAGTGCTGGGTGGAGGACTTCTGAAATTGAAAGATTTAGAACTTTACTTTGACTTGGCCATTCTGAGCCAGGTTCTAATGTCTAACGCATAAGAATAAATCCTGTTACTGCCCTGTTTTATTTGACTTAAGAGCTACTTCAGATTAGTACATGACTTTGATGTTTCTGGTTGTAAAGTAACAAAGTGCAAAAAGTTTAAGAGAACACTTTTTCAAGGCACTTTATTAATGAATTTAAAAAAAAAATGCTGATGAACTTCCAGTCAGATTTTGACTGACCTGCTCATTGGGAATACCGTCACCATCTGCATCGTCATCACAAGCGTCTCCCTGGCCATCCCTGTCAGCGTCCTCTTGACCAGAGTTAGGAACAAAGATGCAATTATCCTGCAGAGACAAGAAGGTTAGATAGAGTTGATTCATGTCACCTTCGACAGTCATCCAATTTGTGTACCTTTCTACAGTTTGCATCCTTGCACTTGAGTTTTTCATCCGGGTATCCATCAATGTCCGTGTCTTTCCCGCACAGGTATCCGTTGCCCGCCCAGCCAATTCCACACTGAGAAAGCAAATGAAACACCTTTCAGAAAGAGCACCAAATATGCCACCTAGTCAGACACCGGAGTGCAGAAATGTGGGCTTAAATCCTACCTGACAAGAAATAGTGCCATCTCTTTCTCGAATGCACTCGGCATTGATGTCGCAGGGGTTGGTCAGGCTGTTTCCACAGCTGAGCTCTGGCTCACAGCCCCTCACCTGATCTCCTGTGAACCCAGTCTTACAGCTGCCACAGTAAAAGGAGCCCTGTGGGAGAAATCAGAGCAGCTGTGAATCACTTGAAACAGCAATGTTAATAAAAATGAGAAGAATATACCCAGCATAATCCACATGCGTTGGTTGGAGTGTATTCTTACCGCAGAGTTGTGACAGATTGAGTTTGCAGTACAGCCACCATTGTCTGGTCCTTTGCATTCATCAATGTCATCGCAGACCTGAAATGAGTAGAAAGGAGCAAATGAGTCCAAAATGAATTACAGTGTTTGGCTTTGTGACAAATTCTGCAAAACGCATTTTTTCCAGTAATGAATCTGTTTAAAAATGCCCCCGACAGCAAAAAGCATTCCCCTATGTGGAGTCGGTGAATAACAAATTACAGAGTTAATAATTAAAACGTAGAATATTGTAAATATTTGAACTCCACATGTATATTACATTATGGCTGCATTTAAAATTCAATTAAAAACAACACAGCTTTGGTAGTCCTTCAAGACTTGATTTATAACAGTCTGACCTTACACTGGAAACAATCACAGTAGCTGCAAATAATATGCTTTAATCAGGTAGAGGTTCAGTCTTAAACTGACACAAAAAAAATAATACATTCTGTGTTATAAAGACATATTGTTTTAAACTGATATCATATGAAATTAAAAGAAGTTTGCTTGTTGTTGTGTGCAAAATCTTCTACAAACTCTTGCAGTTATTGAACATCTTTTAAACATCTTTTAACCTCAATGCCTCAAAAATTAAAGAAATTGCAGGCCTGTGGAATAAGTTTTAAATGAGTCATGACTTAAGACTGATTTGACTCAATTGATCATAAAATTTTTATAAACAGATCTGAAAGAGGGTAATTGTCTCATATTATGTTGGTTTTTAACTTAAGATCTGACCAAACAAAGATTACATAAGGGGTTCCTCAAGGCACCACTCTCAGCTCACTTTTTTCTCAGCCATCTTCAGTGGTTTTATGGACTACTACTACAGGATTGTCAGGATCTATGCTGATAACATTTATATTTTGGTGTAATCACCATGTCATAGTCTGTGTATCCAAGGTATGAGTGGGTGAGTCAGAGGTTTTTAACTCAAAGCAGGAAAGACTAAAGTAATTATTTTTGGACCCAAAAATGCAAGAAATGTGCTCTCAACTACAGTAGATGTGACAATAAAACAACCATTCTCCTCTCCATCTTTTGTACAGATCATCTATGCATGTGCAGCAGACATTACTTTAGGTTTTAGATTGTCAACCAGAAAATATGGCTTATAATGTAATTAATAAAACTTTGGGTTTTATTACTAGGTTTTCATTTGGGTTCTGTTTTAGTCACACTAAAATTGAAAGTACTCATCAAATGTTTGACTGTAAATGTAATACCTTTCTGAAAGTTTCCAAACTGAGAAACAGATATGTAATGAGTTCTTATGGCACAAGACCTTGTGATATTAAAATGTCACATTGTTTCTCATCTAAGAGAAATCCGCCTTGCATGTGCTGCCTAGTTGTTGACAGCATGACATTGTCTGTTAAATAACTGTCCCATATGTGAATCTGAGTACTATCAATAGGGCTTTAACTGTGTGCAGAACATAATCTCTGAGACTCATATTTCAAACTAACAAAGAAATAGTTCTTATGTTGTCTTGATAGAGCAAAGACTTCTCTTCGGATTGGCTCACAGCATTCAGTTACAAAAGCTTATACTACTTTTACATTGTTTATCTGGCAGTGTTTCAAGAGCACATTAAGAAACAAGGACAGGAAATACAATGAAAGAATTGTAAACTCTGTGCTCATGCTGTCACTGGGTAAGTGATGAGAGCTAACGCCAAAGCTGAAAATTGTTCTACAATTTCAAGACAGTATTATACTGTTCAAGTAGTTAGTGAGTATATACAAGTTCATTACATATTACAATGTTCTACCCTGATTACAGATTGTACACTTGCTTATAAAATGAATAACAAACAGAATAAAAGGTTCTTTTGTTTTCCATTGTTAAAATCTTGTCTCATCTTTTTCTCATGAATCCAACATGCTGTTTTCTCTTTTTTATCCTACTGAAAAGTCCTCTTAAATCAGTTTAGCTTTTTTCTCCACATTTTGAGACATTTTCTAATTTTTAATTTGTACCTGCTTTTATGAGAACCGGCTTTTAGTCAGCTATTTCTCTTGGGAAGTCACAAGATTCATTTATTATGAAGATGCGTTTTAACTTTGAATGGAAACTTCATGTTTGTTTGCTGGCGACAAAGTAAAGATTTGCAAATTTGTGTTTTTAGCTTAGAGTGAAACTTTCAGTCTTGTGAAAACAGAAAGTAAATCAAATGTTGCAAGCTTAATAAATAAGAAATAAAAATATCACACCAAGCAGTAGATCGATTTCAGGTTTTCATTTTGATTCGCTAAAAACAAAAAAAGAAGTAATCACTCAAAACAAAGTGATAGTTAAATTGTGCTACTTTCTTCATGTTTAACTCATACCTGTTTGTTGGTTTGAGCGAACAAAATGCCCACGCCCTCCACTGGCAGGCCGACGTAACCCAGTGGGCAGGAGTCGCAGCGGAAGCCAGGGGCGGTGTTAACGCACTTCACTCCAGGGAAGCAGGGGTTAAACTGGCACTGCAGAAAAGGAGGACATGAGTTCTGCTGAAGCAGCAGAAATATACATGTTCCTCACAGGACTTCTCTCTAAAAGTTTCTAGACCCAGTGACCTTTTTGCTAATGGAAGGGGGGGAAAAAGAGAGGCTGAAGGGGCCAGCCCTCTGAAATGGGCCAGTGCAAACAGAGAAACACACACACTTTCTTGTACTTATGTTCAGAAGATTTACGAACTACTATCTCTTTCCAGCACTTTTACCTCTATGCCATGTTTGGGCCCTTCAAGTGTCATCAGACCCTATGCTTCTTATTGATGGCCCCTCTGACAGTTTCTGCTTGCACCTGCTTCTAAAAGTTCCCCAATATGGCCAAAAAACTTATAATCAATCCTAAGAGGTATGGGAAATCACTCATGATGCAAGAAAACAGCAATAAAAAAAGCAATATTCTGCGAGACCAATGTGTTTGCTTTGATTTAATGGACATCCCTGTTAGTGGTTTTCCTTTCTGAATAGGGATCAGAGGTGTGGAATTCACTGTGTTTTCACATAAGTAGTGACAACACCATCTGGTTTTTATTCATTTCTTTTTCATACTTCAGGATCTTATGACTGCCAGGGTATGGATTTTCAGGACTTTATGAGTATCCTGCAGTGATCTGCCATTTGTTTGCCCAGTTGATCAAAAAGTAGATCATCCAGTCAGTTTCACCCTCAGCTTCATGCATCCAGAAGTAACAGTTGTGACAATTTGAATGCAGTGGTAAACCTTAGCTGCATAAACTTGTTGTGAGTTGTGGTGTTCACACAGAAAAAAACTTTTGTCATGTGCAAAAACATTGTGGCAGCTTATACATGCTGTCTTTATTATGTCTAATGCTTAAAAAGTATGTATAAGTGTTGTTTTCCTATGCCATTGTATCTACACCATCAAAATGAAAGGAAGACACTCTGTGGCATGCTGAGTGATGTAACAATCCTAGTTTAACAGAATTAAGCAGTGATGTACTGTGAGGTTCATAGCTGGTCAGGCAATGACTTAATCATAATCAGATTTACAAATATAGACCCCCTGCATTTTATTGTTTACATAAGGAAATTTCGCGCATGCGGACAAAGCTGGAGGGCCAAAAGACAATTCTTTTGCATGCCATCTATAGCCGCGCTGCCGCGGTATAATAATTCCATTAACTCAATCAAACTTGGAAATGTAAATATTATTAATTTCGTGCTGTGCTCCACAGCAAAGGGAGAAACCGTTATAGTACAACTCGAAACCACTTCTTTCTCGCTCTCTGTATCAGCGCAGATACGCGCAGACTCGTTGCCATAGCAACTGACAACAACCCCACAAACAAAAAACAAAACAAAACAAAAAAACACTCAAATATTTCCCACACAAAGAGCAGAACATTCAGTCTGTTGCAGTAGTATGGTTTGAGGCTTAAAGTTTATTTTGCAATTATTAATAAGTGATTGCAGTGGTAGAGGAGAAAACTATAAATATATCGCTGCAATTGACTTTACTGTGTGGCTAGCTCCATGGCTAGCTCGCTGTTACTGTCTCTTACTCTGCAGTTGTGGAGTCACAAAGTACGGTGGCCCTGAGGTGCAAACCACTTCAGCAAATTGAAAGCACAATTACAAATTACAAAAGCACTACAACATGAACGAAATCACTACAACATGAACGGAAGCGCTCTGCCTCACCTGCCCCCCCTGACCGCATGTCACTGGAATTAAGGTATTTAGACAGAAATCTAAAGATACTGTGTGATGATCAGAACCAAAAAACAGGTATGCCTATGGCAGCGAAGGTAATATGTCCCTCCTGATAAATATGGCCAACTTTTATTGTTACTTAACTGATTTATATATAGGAAGAAGGACAAACAAACCATTGAGTTAAACTTTACCTCATCAACATCATCACAGTTGAAGCCATCTCCAGTGTACCCATCAGGACAGGGTGCGCACTCCACACCATTTGCTGTCTCAATACACATATCATCGCGGAAACAGACACCAGGAGCACATCTCGGTTTCACCACCTCTGTTCCACCCAAACCTTGAAATCGCAATCAAAACACAGTTATTTCACATCTTGTTTGTTGTTGGTGAATGAAACTGAAACAAGAAAATGTTCTTACCACAAGCCTGACACTCTGAAATAGTGTTTCGGAGAAAAGATGTTTCCTTAACCTGAAAGAGATTGTCCGATCGGAAGGTCAGTGCCGAAGAGGAAGGAATGGAGAAGACAGAGAAACTGTTTGAAGTAAGTTACCTGCTGGATGAGAACGTCTTTAAGCTCGTTTATCACCTTTGTTAACTCCAGCATTTGATTTGACAGCTGCTTTGTGTTGACCCCTACAAGAAAGGGAATGTTATGTTGCTTAACCAGAACAACAGTGGGGGATATTCTCATTAACTGGATTGTGGATGTTGTTTTTATGACTAGGGATGTTGTCAGGGGAAGTATTTAGCCTTCTCAATGAGCAATTACTCACCAAATAGATTCTTACCTAAAGTTTGAACCGAATCTCTTTGCTGAAAATGACAGTCTTGCAATGATGCAACATTCTCAAACGAGTCCCCAACCACTAGTTTCAGCTCGTCTAAGCTCTCCTGTTAGAGCAACACAAAAGGTTATGCTTTGTGTGTCTGTCTTTGAACATGTTAGAGACAGAAAGTTGGGCCTTTAGTGTGGAGTTATTATAAGGAACATGTTACCTGATCCCTGGCTTGCATTGTCTTTAGCTCCACCATGCCGTACCCCGCTGGCAAACCCTGGAAGGCAGCAGGAAGATCCCGAACCGTCTCAACCATCCTGCAGTCCAGATGTAGCTCCACCCCGCCTGGCCCCTGCTGCTGCAGACCCTTCAGGTGGAACAACAGACGGTGCTGCTGGCCGTCCGCCAGCACAAGGTTGTTGAAGCTAACTGAGCTCATTCTCTTGTCAGTCCGCAAGTAACGTAACACAGCTTCGAGAAGTTACAACCATGTAGGAGACAGAAAAAAAGAGGGAAAATATAAGAGCACTTACTTCCACAATACCACAGTTACATGCCAACATGTAAATTATATTATCCTGACTTAATGTTTGCTGTTTTCTTCCACTTTATTTATGCATAAAATGATGAAAATATGCTCCTTTTGCCAAATATTGGCCTGCACAGTGGCGCAGTTGGTAGCACCGTTGCCTTGCAGCAAGAAGGTCATGGGTTCGATTCCCGGTCTGGGGTCTTTCTGTATGGAGTTTGCATGTTCTCTATGTGTAGGTTCTCTCCGGGTATTCCGGCTTCCTCCCACAGTCCAAAAACAGGACTGTCAGGTTATTTGGTCTTTCTAAATTTTCCGTGTGTGTATATGGTTGTTTGTCCTGTCTGTCTCTGTGTTGCCCTGAGACAGACTGGCGACCTGTCCAGGGTGTACCCCGCCTCTCGCCCGGAAAGTTAGCTGGAGATAGGCACCAGCACCTCTCCCAACCCCACAAGGGACAAGGGTGTTAGAAAATGGATGGATGGATGCCAAATGCAGGTTAAAATTAAAGTTATTTTGACAGAAGGTTAATGTCTTTTAGATGTAAATATAAAAAGTGTAGCATCTTGAGAATATCTTCACATAGTGACACAATTATTGTTTCTGTAAACACAATATTGACTGTTGAATGTTTTTGTCTTGCATTTACTCCCTGTTGTATTTGAACAGTTGTCAAATAGCCTTCAACTGAGTTGCACGGTTGAAAAATGGGGGTCAAAAGATAAACATTTTGAGAATTATTGATGTTGAAGAATACCTAAAAATTTTAAATATATATACAAAAATATTGATCGGCGTAGCTTTACTGTACCAGCTCTTGTTTCTTGTCTACTTACCCCGGTTGAGCTTCCCCATTATGGTGAACTCAAAATACTTGCTGTTGTCCCTTGGGTTGAACAGGCCAAACAGTGTGGTTCCAGTCTTCGGCTGCAGCTTGAAGGTGGTTAAGATGAAAGCCTCGTTCACCCCTTGTTCAGCCAAACCTCCCTGCAGCAGGTCTGGCAAGCAGTCAGGCGAGGTGAGCAGATCGTAGACTGCTGACAGGGAAAGGGAAATGAAGCACACAAGCAGTGAATGATGAGGTATGAATATTTTGCTACCTGCAGCCACACTCGGGTGTAAACACGCTTTGAGTCGACAAGAATGTGATGATGATGACCGAGTGTTTGTTGTTCTTGGAGATTTCTGTGCAAACTTGGCAGGATCAGAGGAACCACAAAAAAATAGGACTTGAAGTAAATCAAAACTGGTCTTTCATAAAGGTGACTGAGATCTGAGTAAATGTATGGTCAGAAGCATGGCAGAATTTGGAAGGCAAATGCAAAAAGAGGAACAAAATATTACAAACCCCTGCCCCCTCTAATTTTCATGGTTAGAATTTCCCTTTAATGAAGTAACTTGGGAGTTGTTACGACCACAGAAGGATTGGCATTGACTCTTTAGTCCACCATCTGCAAACACTGTGAATACACAAGTACCATAAAGCAGTCAGCAAGGGCATCCGTTGAGACGGGACAAAATTACTCCCAAATGGTTTCAAAGTCTAGCCAATTTTTTTCTTGCAAGACTCCCTCAGATGAAAATTCTACTTTATTTTACTTTGAAACATATATTTCTAATTCAGGGGACAGAAATATAAGTCATAAAATGGGACTGAGTCACTAAATGTATAATTTTTTGATAACTTTTTAGGAAGAAAATATGCTTCTTTTTGTATGAAAACCAAGTGCAGCAGCTGTGTTTATGGTCAAACCAGATAAAGCTCACAAAACAAAATAACAAAGAAACATATAAGCCCTTAGAGTATCTCTACACTATAAACATATATACACCTCATGCAAAGATATGTTATTCATGAGTCTTCCAGACAGAAGGGTCAATGGTATCGTTCACAAGATACCCAGAGAAAGTACCTCATTTCACCCTCCTGATTAACCTCAAATTTCAAGCTCCATAAAACAAGATCAGTTCAAAGCTACAAAGCAATCCAGAGACATGTCCTACCCTTAGAGGCAGCACATAAATCAGATACGGTTAGTTTGCTATTAAGAAAGCAAATGGTAAAAACACGCTTTGGTTTGCTGCTTACCTAATTCTTTGCATTTGCGCTTTTGTGTGTATATAAAAAAAAAGAAAAAAAAAAAAAGATTTTTTTCACTGTTTTGTTTTTAAATGATGTCAAACTGTATGTATAATGATGGAAATAAATCATCAGCATTGGAATACGCTTTACATAAACTGTCTGACTTCTCATTAGGCAATTACTATGCTGGCTAATGAAAATGGACTGATATAAAACTCAAGGCTCTCATTTATGCTTTTTGCTTGAAAGCAAAAATGTGAAGTCAGGGTAAAAGTACTTTTATGGCTATTAGTGGGTAATACTCTTGTATTTTGCAGCATATTTTTTTATGATTTAATTCATTAGCATCGCTTATCTACTATATCTACAATGCAACTTGCCACAATCAGTGTGTGATTGTGTGTATGAATGGATGAATGACTAATTACAGTGAAAAGCGTTTCAAATCGTTGAAGAAGACAAAAGTTCTATACAAGTAGAGGCCAATTACCACTTATTATTTATTTGTATATTTTTGATGTGTGCTTTTCATGTTAAGCATTTCAGGTTTCCACTCCTGTAAAATTAAAAACAAACATTGAAAAAGCGATGTTTCTTTTGGAAAAGAGGATTTAGTCTTAAGTTGTTGTTTTTTTGCTGGTTAAATTATTGAGCTCGGCAAAGATGTTCTAATGGATGAATATGATGATAATTAGGCATTTTCCTATAAAATCTTTGGCGTTCCTTTTTCACAATAAAACTGGCAGCAAACACTTCTTCTAGAAGGAGCCTTTATCATGTTAGCTAGAACTCGCTAACATTTCTTAGCAATTTCTTAGGACTGTTGAGTCCTAAGAACAATCTAAGTAGCTAAAAAAAAAACAATATTGGCAATTATTATTGGCATTCAGTTTTCATGTGGTACAAATAGAAAGAAAATCTTATTTCAAAGTTTCTTATATCTGTTCCAGTGTAGACAGGGTCAGGTACAAGACTCACTTCCTGTAGCATCTAGCTAGCTGTGTTACAGTGTTAAAGTGACAATGTTAGCTTGTAAGTCAGCAGGAACAACACGTGGTGAGCTAGTCACAGATGTTTTTTTCTTGTCTGTAATGGTTGTACGTCAACAACAATTAGAAGACTTTTGTTCATTTGCTCATCTTATTTTAAAACACAGCGGTTTTTGCTGCTGGTTAGCTAAAGTTACGGGTTAGTTGCTATATCTGGCTAGCCTGGCTTAGATCTTTTCTTCTCAGTCAAACTGTTTAACAATTTCAAATCATTCAAATAACAGCTTAGGCCCAGATTACTATTCAGTCCTAATACCATATTTTTTAATCATGCTATCTAACTAAACAAAAGAAATACTTTCCCTGCATGAAGAACTCATTCTCCCTTCTCATTACATCATTTATTTATTTATTTTTCATCAGAGATTCTTTGTACCACCAGAGGAATTTCAAAACTCACCAACTTCAGCAATCAGCAAAGCCATTGCACCGATCATTCCTATTAAAATCAAACTGGAGTAATAGTTTCAAATTGGTACCACTCAGTGAATTCCAGTCAAGCAAGCTGCAATTTGCAAGGGAAATGACAGCTGATTAATTTGGACCGGTTGTATACATAACGCCAGGCACCATGGGATTGTGGGGATTAATGAGTGCTTGAAAGATGAGCCATCAATCACCTGGTGTGATCAGTACAAAGCTAAGAAATGCAAACATTTCACGGTCAGCAGGTCTGATTTTGTGTGGGACTTTGGTGATGTACCCATGCTGGATTTTGAGTGCGTCAGACAAAGAGAGAGTGGAGAGTGTGGAGTTCAGAAAATGATCATCCCTGATTATTCCCGTGTGTTTGACCAAGCTAGGAATTCATTTAAATAAACGCAAGCCAGAAAGCTGAGACTCCTCAAAGTTGAACTAATCAAACAGTTCTGGCTCGCAGGATTTCAATAGGACGGTTTTTAAAACTTTCATCTACCTTCATTCGTTTTCCACTTCCTGTCAGAAACACAAAGGATTATTTGACTACCTCATCTTCTCAACAGTTGACAGGAATATTTAACATTTTTCTCACACCTCTGTGAGTGTCAGAACGTCTGAGCCTTTATGTTCTCTGGGTCTGCAAATGATATTCGCTTTCACAGTGTCTGCTTCACCATTATCCCATTAAATCTAACAAATGTGTGGTGAGGCAGTGAGTGGTGGAGCCATTAAATCTTCTCTGACATATTAGGGAAAATTGCATAATAACAGTGAATTTAAAAACTTCCAAATAAAAAGGATGCCTATATTTTCTTTGTTTCTGTGGGTTGAAATTCAGACTAAGCACGTTTAAAAACAAGCTTTACAAAGGAAGCATTTACTCCAGCTATTTAAGTTGTTATTGGCAATACCAATGAAACACAAAATGAAATGATAACACTCACCCAAAGCCTGGGCCTCTGCATGTAAGCACAGGTTTAATAAAAGCTGCGAGAGCAGAATGACGAATGTCCACAAAATCATTTCCGAGTCAGACCTGGAGGTTTTCTGCAGAAGCTTATCTTGCACTGGTTTTCTTTTTTTTTTTTTTTTTTTTTAGATTAGAAGTAAGCCAAGCTTGACATGTCCAGTCTTTCTTAAACTGTTGACTATTTTGTGTGTATGTATCTGATTTGTGAATAAAAAAGACGGGGGAGATCGTAGGAGTGTTGTTAAGGGAGGAGCATTGGGGCTTGAACCTGCTTTTAAACCTTCCTCAGACTGCCCCATGCAGAGAAGGAGTGACCAGGGGAAACTCTTGGCTCCTAGTGGCAGCTGCTGATTCCTCAAGGCTGTTTCACAATTCCCCTGATCACGAGCAGCTCCTAATTCACGGGATCCCAGGTTAACGAGCAAAAAGTCAAACCAAACCTAGCAAAGGGTATATTTAGAAATATGGGGTCACGCTTGAGGGGATTCTCTGAAAATGTGATTTCTATATCCAGACAGTGTGAAGAACTGGGGAAATTCTTTTACCTCCCTTCCAGAGGATTAGATGTAACACCTTTTCCAAATGTCCCAGATTTCCTCTCCTATCGTTGGGCTCTTGCAGGAAATGAGGGCTCCAGAACTCACACCTTAACAAGCCGTGCTAACCAGCTTCAGACAAGTGGCTGGCTCACAAGGCGGCCAGGTCGTCAGCATGTCTGGAGAAGGTGATGAGACTAAATTCTTACCTAAAGCTTTGCATCCTTTGTATGATGTTTGTATTTCACTTTTATGTCATAAAAGTGTAAGCCAGATGGTTGGCTGCTGCTTTTGAGCCCCAAAAAATAAACAGTATTTGTCAGAAAAATGTTTGAAACGTTCATTCTCGAAAGTCTTCTCGGTCACCACATGGTTTTACAAACAAACACAAACACGAGTGTCTATAGCAACAAACAGCAGCAAGTGACTCATAGTTTCCATACATCTAGAGATTATTTTGCGTCTGGCTGTTCTTTGTTGTACATTGACGTGCACTCCATCACTGGCACTCGGGTGGATTTTCAAAATGATCTTTTAAAGAAGGCCCCCACAGACCCCCGGTGCATGGCTGGCAGCTGCAGCCAAGATCCCAACAAACCACATCAGTTTTCTGGAGAAGCAGGGCTGACTCACATCACGGTGCGGTGGATGAGGTCAGACAGTGAACAGTGCAGCTGGCGATGAGATAAAACCAGACCTCAAATGTGTCTGACAGCATCCCTTGACTATTTTTATTCGTAATACTGATATGAGCAAATCCTAAGACCCTTACACACGGTCTGAGCTTTATTTCTTGTACTGTACGATTGTAAATCACATTAAAGAGAGTGGTATGGATGTAACTCAATGAGTCAGTATAAGCTATAGCCAAACCAAGAAGAACATTTTCACTGCAATGAGTTCTTTTTGTTCTCCCCAGACAAGGCTAAAAATTAACAGCCTTGTGGTGAAGGTCAAGATGACAAATTGTTCGAAAAATGAAAAGCTAACAGTGTTTAACACTCTAAAAGTAAAAAAAAAAACTGTCAAATAACACATTGAACTGTTTTGAAAGAAATATTTTGGTGAAATGCCCGGTTTTCTCAGTTTACATTTCATTGCAAAGGCTAAATGTATATATTTATTTAGTAATATATACAAGTTAATTATCTCCGCTTGTCCTCTCGGGTGCATTTACACTTTCCCTTCTGTGAGTTGTCTTCTTTGCAAATGATGTGAGGTGGAGCCATCAACCCTTTATGCTGATGAGAAGCTATGTTGCCTATCAGACATCATCAACCTTGAGGTTAAACATTGTGACTCCAGCCACACTTTGCTGGTTTGTCAGGTCCATTCAGCTAGATTTTGGGTTGGTAGAGTCTGCTACTGGTTTACCAGAGCCATAAGAAAATGAAGAAAGTGTGCTTTTAGGAAATTTACATCTATGAATATAAAATTGGACCTAAAGATTTCCAAATACATTGCACATATATAAATATATATCCAATTTATACAAGCCATTATAAATTAATCTGCTAAACTCCTTACAAAATCTAAAAGGGCAATACAAAGAAAGCTGCGTCGCAATTTATGGACGCCATGTTGCTGCAGGAGCCCCACGCTGCCCCCTGGGCTCTAGCAGAAGATGTTGAGGACGAGCTGCACAGAGTGACTACTGCAAAGGTTTTGTCGGTCTGATTCCACACGTTGTTCTGGTCAGCTACAGGAATTATTACGTGTCTGTGCGCCCTCCAACAATCCCCAAAAAACACAGCAAAAATATGAAACAGAAGACACTTCAGTTCAAAGAACCTACCGCAATTTCCGGACTATACGCCGCGACTTTTGTCACACGCTTGCAACCCCGCGGCTTATACAAAGATGCGGCTTATTTATGCATTTTTTTCTCTAATGGCCACCAGGGGCGCTCGAGCAGAAAAGGTAAGAGTGAGACAGGTGGAAT